>JAOEHI010051217.1:0-19135 GCA_025447815.1 Percopsis transmontana | reverse complement strand
CTAAGACAGGAGATCACGACCATAAACTTTAACTGGAGACATAGAGAAAGTGTGTTTACAAATGTGAGAACACTAGCGTATACATTTTTCTCTAACATGGCTATAGTCGACTGATTGTCGAATCAAGTTTTTAAAAGAGGAAACAACACTAAAAGACGAAATATCACTATAATAACAAATCCAACACTGCATAATCCTCATTGAGAGAGTATCTACAAACCAGAGGTTGCATTAAGGTTGCATTGCCATGTTGGGCGTATTCTTTGACAAGCCTGAGCCAAAGATACTCAGCCTGACTATTCAACTGAGATTGTCATTCGAATAAGGCTCCTCAGATCGAATCGTCAAATAGTTGACTATTCACCCCTAAATATAAACTTCACTGCCTATACAAACTGTTAAGATTGTAGCTTTAACCTGTTCTAGTTACTGTAGCTCTTCAGGCTTGAACAAAAGAAGCTAAGTAGATCAGTTTGACTGTAGCTCATTGTCAGAAAAGTTCTCTCTTTTTAAAAGCAAAGTTTAGAATGAAGCCCAGACAATATCTGAGACAACGGGTCAGAAGTCTAACTCATTAAATACAGTTAGAACTCACTGTTCTCTTCCAATCCGGCAGGGTCCATTGCAGATGAAAATAAATAATTAAAAAAATCTACACAGTACAAGAGAAGGTACAGGGCTGGCAAGTTCATTGATATGTAATTTTGTGTAAAATCCGCCAAGGAAGCTTTTATGACAGCAACGGGATATTCAGTGAGCCAGAATTTTCTTTGAGGAACAAAGAAAGCATATAGAAAGACTGGATCATATCACAATTAGGCCAACCATTTTTATTTAAATATAGGTCTTTCATGTGCACAACCACTGGAAGACACACAAAGATCTGAGTCAAATTCTTAAATAGACTCTTACAAAGGTTTCCACTAAACAGAGGGTAAAATTCCCTGACTTTCCCCATGACGTTCTAACCGAAACATCCACGACTGGTTAAAAACAACCTTCATTGATTTTGATAGTCAATAGTCATTGAGATTATGTCACTATAGAAACGATTGTATGTTTGGGTGATTTACAAACTAAGCAAGCATTGGAAATAGAAAATAGGGTTTTCAAAATGTCACCTCCACCTTCCCCTTCACTATTCTTTTCCTTCGAGAGAATACATAGTCTGATACACCATGTAGCAATACGGAAAGCAGCAGTCCGCTTAAATAATGGGATATGCACACTAATAATGGGGAGATTGCTTCCAAATCCCAGGAAACGATAAACAAATCCACTTTCCAATATCATGTCATTCTTTGTATGCTAACAGAATTTAGACAAAGTTGCTTGTTTATTTATAATTCAGAAGAGGTCTTGGGAGAGACCGCATTGGCTGGTCTCATGAAAAATTCATGTCTGCTCCTGGTTTACACCTGTTTCTGCTTGGCTTTGTTTTTTCAGCTGAAAGCAACAGCTCTGATGAAGGGGAAACCCCGCTCTCTCAGACGCTGACAGCGCTATTGATTACCCACAAGGGACTCTGATAAGAGTAAAAGGTATCACATCTGGACACCACCTTACCTCCAGCCACCATCGTGCGTGTTTGTTTTGTGGTTTGTGCGGCTGAGGAACACTTAACAAGATATCTGTATTTGTCTGCTACTTCGCCTTGTTTTCCCCCCATAGCGCTGTTGTTCATCGACGTGATCAGAAAGCTGCATCTGCTATAAATGGGCCTCATGCATTTATGGATGCAGCTTTATCTCTGTGTGGCCCTGCTCCTTTATAGGACAAGACTGAGCTCTGTAATGTGCTTAAAAGATGGCTGCAGTCCTTCAGTTCTCTTCCCTATTCACTACGGCTTTCTATAGCTAGTTTTTCAAACCCGTCAAGGCACAACCTATCTTTATACCATCAATACCTAATAAAAGTTAAGTTAAGTAAGGCCCCTATGGACCACTTCTTACTTTTTTTAAAAACTAAACATTGTATTTTACATATATTATGGGGTCTGACCCAGATAAGTACAAACATGTAGAGTAAAGCAGGACTCCCTGTGATTCAATCTAAAAAGCCACAGTGTCAGTTAGGTTACGGTCAAATTAATGGGGAATCCAAGCCAAAACAAACGAAATTTTCATATATTTCCCAATGATGGGGATTGTCTTTTTGCTGAACAAAATGTAGCTTCAGGTTCATTTTGGCGTTCATTTTCCTTCAAGGTGAAAACATAAGGTAAGATAAAGAAGAAGAAGGCTGAGGGGGGGTCTTACAGGACTGCTTGGAGACAACTGACTGGAAGAGGTCGCAGCTGATGGCAACATCAGTGAAAACGCAGACTCTGTCACAGGCTATATTAGTAAGTGCATCGATGACGCTGGTCCAAAAGCCACCGTCTGCATTTCCCCCAACCAGAAACCCTGGGTCAGCCGGGAAATCTGCGCTAAACTCAGAGCGCAGACCACCGCCTTCCACTCAGGGGACCCTGATGAGCCGGATGTGACCTCCAGAAGTCCATCAGGGACGCCAAGAGGGACTTACAGAGCCAAGGTGGAGTCTGATTACAGCTCTGACCCCAGACGCACGTGGAGTGGATTACACTGCATCACAGAACACAAAACCAAAAACAGGAGCATAGTTCAGCCCACCTCCTCGCTTCCCGGATGAGCTCCACACTTTTTGCGCTCGGTTCGATGAGGACAATACAGCGCCAGCCACGTGTCCACGTGTAGACAGGGAAGCTGGGGAAACGGCATCCCAGCCCGGACTCAACATCTGCGAGATTAGTGTGCAAATGGATTTATTTTTTAAAGATTATAGTCATTACACATCAAGTGTTTCTGTGTGGGTGTTTGTGTGTGATATCCTCAGTAAAGAACTAAACAGATCACAAACCCTGAGGGCCCTATCTTACACCCGGTGCAAAGCGCTGCCAGGCACGACGCAGTTGTCTTTGCTAATTTCAGACGGAAGCAGTTGTCATTTTCCCGTCCAGTGCCCAAGTTGTTTAGCAAATGGACTTGCACCCATCTGAGCGCCCGTGGGTGAAATCTATTTCACAAATGACCAAATATTGGGTTTTAGCCTCCCTTGCTAACGCGTCCGCCTCCCACGCCGGGGATCCGGGTTTGAGTCCGGTGCCGGACTGGACCGGTTACATAGGCGTGCTCTGAACACATTATATACATTAACACAATAGAATATATTGTAGGTTTAACATCTTTCACTCAGTTGAGAAGTGGGAACCAAGGGCAGCAGTGCTGTGCACCAGACTATTCCTACTGACACCTATAGTCAACAATAGTCCTACACAAACACTCTTCCTTAGCTTGGCTCATTGATTCTCTTGGGTTTAAAACACAATCCAGGTCAAATTCTCTATGACTCGCCTGTCATCCTATCCTCAACCCATCAACATACAGTATATCTGTTTTGTATTTCTCAGGCTCTCTCCCTCTCTCTCTCTCTCTCTCCACATGACAAGATATGAAAGCTGTCAGTTCAGATTCTGCAGCTGATTTGATATACCTGTCAGTTTACAAACACTTCTCTTTCATCGTTTGGTTTAAGATACAGTGAGGACTGTGAGTGTCTGTCAAAAAGAGAGAACAGAGTAGAGACCTGTATGTATGCATTCTTCTGCATCATGGTGCCTTTCTCACTGCCAGATGAAGCTGTTTGTTGCATCTTCGTATGTTAAAGGCCCCAGCTTACATTCGCTCCCAGCGCCACTTCGACCAAAGGACGGCACAAGCAGTAGATCACGAAATCCGGAAATAAAGTAAAGAATTGTCTCTGGATAGGTGGCAGTATATGGTTCTGTGTCCCATTTTTTAGATTTCAATGGACCTACTGTACTTATACACAGGTAGACAAACCACACACACACACACACACACACACACACACACACACACACACACACACACACACACAGAGATATTAACAGAGCTATCAGCATTCTTTTGTGAAACCAAAAAAGGGTTATAATATTTTATTTTTTTTTAAATTGCAGGACAATTGAGTAGGAAAAGTCAAACCTTGCATTGGGAACAAAGCAGATGAGCAAAGGCCTGATTTATGGATTATTATTTATTGATTGCATAATAAAGACAAAAAAGTAACTCCATAGAGGAACACACAGGTTGAACAATGGTTGAACAAACAGGTTCTGTTCAGTCAAAATTAGCACAGTAATTTTTGTTCATTTCATTTTGATTTGCCTACAGTACATGAAATTGCAGGTCCCTTTCTATAACAAAGTTATATTGTTTGGAGACTATGAAAGGAACTGGTTGCATATGGCATCCTTATAGATTATTGTTTGACTGTTATTCTTGCCACGGCCATTTGGCGAAGGCAACTAGAATGTTCCGGTGCCACCTCCATCAGTAAGCAAAGTTTAAGTGCATGACTTGAATTGCTACTAACCGGTTAAGATGGATGCTTCACTTACTGGCTGCCTTGCCCTCAAGCTGTGTGTGTGTGTGTGTGTGTGTGTGCCTCTCTTGAAAAGAGAACGACAAGGCCATGTCTTGGCATCGATATCATCTGTGTCAGTCCGTAACTAAGCAACCTCTGCATTTCACATAGGATTTTTGAAAGGCACCGTTGAAGCTACGACATAATAAATTCCCATTGTAGCTTAATAGCACAAAAGACAGCATTCTGGACAGTCCTATCGATTGCACACTCACACACACACCTAAAACAATGCGTAACATCCAAAGCAAAGTAGACACTCTAACATCCATTCTTGTTGTCTCTTGTCAACCATGGGAGATGCAGGTATTGAAAAGAGAGCAGGAAAGCTGAACATGAACAAAGGGGGTGGACTTGTACTGATGTGTGTAACATCTATAGGCTCTGGCCTCTCAGAGAGACAAGATCAATACGAAAATAAATAAATTACCAAAAAACATGAAAGCTCAGAATAAACTCAATAACATTGACTGTTACACCAATGTATGGTGACAGAAACTGCAGGGTATTCTCTGAGATCTGAGGCTACGGCAGACAATGGATCTGTTATCTGTCAGGATGGAAGGGGTGTTTACACCTACAAAACTAATATAATCTGTCTGCCTCAACAGACATAGAAGCCATAAAGCAGACCACTAGCAGTTCTGATATATACTGAGAGAGATAACAAGTCAAACTTCTTTGAAATCACCAAAACTCTCAAAATTTGGCAACCCTTACATTGCCTATATCCTATTATTTCCTAGACTTGATACCTCATTCCTATTGGAGAGATATCAAATCGTAATCGAATTATATTGAATTGAATCGTTACCTTGTGAATCGTAATCGAATTGAGGCATCTGTGCCAATACCCAGCTCTAATACTCATAGCTTTCGAAATATCCCGCTATCACTCTCTATAAAGCATCAGTTGATGGTTGCTTATAACCAACATGATTTCATTGTTGTCAGACCTCTACTACAGGCTAAAACACTTTCTACAGTGGACAGTGTGCTGAGAGAGGATATCCAAGAAGCACTGCAGGCTAAGTTTTCTGGTGAGACATGTGTCCAAATAGCTAATAGTGTGTGTTACAGGGGCACCAAGTACACCAGTGAAATGATCTTTGACTGCATTTGTATTCAAAGCGCTGGGTAATGGTTCCATGGGTGGTCTGCCAGATTTTGGGGATCCAAGTAGATCCAAGTTGTTGTTGTGGTTTCATTGTAAAATTCTTAAATTCTTGGTCAATTGAGCATCTGAGGAGCTATGTGCTTGAGACAACAGGTACTGTGAAAGTCCTAGAGCCAGCTGAGCTATCAGACATGCACCCTATAACATCTTACATGGGTGGAAAAAGCATTAGGACTCTTAAGCGCTGCATTTATGTTTCATAGATGGCTACCATAGTGTTATGAGTCATTGAAGCATAAACTTGCTCAATGTGAGAAGAACCTGGTAACAATGTGGCTTGGCGCAGACTTACTACTGTTTTCTGCCCTTTTCTCCTCTCCAAAGTTTGTTGCCAAAAACTGTGTCTAACTAAAGCTCCTCCCGCTGTTTCACCTATTGTTTAAAAGAAGCCCCTCTCCCGTCCCTGACCATTTTCATTAGAAGAACCCATGAAGTGAGCACAACAACCCAGGCAAGTGGTGTCGCTGAGCCGAAAAGGCAACATTCTAAGTCAGAAAGAGAACCTGATATGAAACATAACAAAACACGCCATAGTTGTTTAACTTTGCAATTAGCCTGCAGGCACAGAGCTCAGCAAAGTCCGTCATATGCACCGACTTGTACTTTTTTACAGGAGACAGACAGGGAGGAAGGGAGAGGGAGGAGTGGCTTTGCCAAGACATATACATTTGTTGCTGCCCTCCATACCTCTAATGATCAAATCAAATTTCACTAACACTAAAAATTACAGATACATGTCAAGCATATTTCTCTTACAGATAGAGAAATGCCTAATGATAGAGAAATGCCTAATGTTACAACCGGCCTATCTCCAAGTGATCCTTGCGGATAATGAGGTCTGTAAAATGGCATTAGCTACATCTGGAATTCCTAGGACAGTGGATGACCTTCACTCAAGTCATTTGTGATACATTTGGGATTGCTTCTTCAGTCTGCTAAAAATGTTGGTTTTGGTAATGAGTATTTCTCCCTGTGTTCAACAACTGACATCAAGGATAAGGACACAATCAAGGCTGTGTATATCCGGGAGCCCCCTACAGTAACTTTGACTTACCTGATGTGACCAATATGACTGATGACACCTCCTGATCTGGATCAACCAATGATACACTGCTTCTCCCATCAGCTGAAGATAGCCTATCACACCGTTCCCAGTGTTGGCCCTCTGAATTTATAATTCCATACTTTGCTTCCAATACAGTGGCAAATGAAAACCTCAATGAGGACGGGACTCTTTTCCGTGCTAAAGAACTCATCCCACTACTCCCAGACATCCTTGGAAAACTGGCAGAGGCTATTTATGAGTACACTGCTTATCAGTCAAGTCTGCATATAAGTCAAGTAGCAGAGGCCCTGACTCAAAAGCATCCCTGTCTCGAAGAACCAGGGTCCTTTAATGGGGTTATGGATGGATACAGCGCCTAAAATATAAGATGAACAATTTCAGATCCAAACTTCGAGGTCTCGGCTGTCCTGAATTTGAAGTGAACTCACTCAAGAGGAAAGCAGCACATGAGCAGACTCCTGCAAAGTGTGAAAAAGCCAAGTAAGGTTGAGGTAAATTACCTACCCCCCTCATGTTCAAGGTGAAACTACTGCAAGTTTGGAAAAAGAGAGAGTGGAGCTCCAAAGTGAAGTCAAGTAAAGGGATAACTCCAAGCTTGTAGCTCAGAAAATGGTCAAGACATTCTCTCTTCGCAGGCAGGAAATAGTTAATGAGGCCCCTGCCATCAGTGACTTAATGAAGCGATGGCCTGCTCTTTTTAATGCAGCAAAGGTGAGACTTTACTGTAACATCATGTAGATACATGTCCACTAGAGTTACTGAAGTTCTCTCAAACCATGTCTCTTTTGTCCCGTATGTGCACGCCGTAAACATGACAACATTAGTGTTTATGTTGGGGTGAGCGTAGCTTCAACCACGTCATTTCAAATCCATGGTCTTGAGGATAAGGTCACAACATTTCTTGCTGTCTAGTTAGGTACTAGAACTTATTCAGATTTTCATCAGAATCATAGTTTTTACAGTCTTTGTAACTGAAAGGGAAACATTGTATGAATCTTTATCAGGCTACATCCCAATGTCAGTGTCCTGCATAGGGGAAAGGGAGCAAAGGTCAGGGAGTAAGGGAGTAGGGTTACGTTTTGCTTAGATTCAAACTAAATTGGTGCTGTCTTTTATATGTATATTCTCTGCTCACAGAGCTGTACAATACATTCCAAATTCAGGCTCTCTTTGTGTGGCGTCTTGGTGAGGTGAGTGCAGACCAGAGCGAGGCACAGGAGACGCGAGAGGCTGCAGCTTACAAGCTGGGCTCGGCGCGAATTAAATAAATCCAGAGTATACAAACAAAAGACACAGCTGCAATAGAGTGCTAGCAGATAATCAATCACTTATGGTTTGGACCACCGCCAAAGGAACTTATATAGTTTAGTAGATTACCCAATACCAAAAAGGTGTGCGGTTGGGGAGGAAGGAGGCGACGACACAGAGTGAAAAATAAAGTTAGCCTTGTTATAAAAACACTTAATGTTGACAGTTATTAAGTTCATGTTATCATAAATGCTTTTTCTTGTGGCTGAAAGCTAATTCACCATACTTCAACAGAATTCAAAATTCTATTGGATAACTTAAATACTGTTCATGTCGACAGTTATTTAGTTTATGTTACTCACTTATTTCACCATACTTGAAACATTGTGTTGGATCAATGTCATTTTACTTTACTTTTATGTAATAACTCAAAAAGCTTGATGCAAAACGTCACACAAAGTACATGAAAATAGGACTGGAAAATCCAGAACCTTGTAGCCTGGAACAGTATGTAGACAACATGACTACTTCATAGGTCACAGTTATCCAAGAATCAGAGCAGTCTGTCTCATAATAAAATCGATTGATCACTGAATCTGTTGAACCCTGTTGTGATTTGCTAAAACCTGACAGAGAGCTACACAGTTCACCCACTCAATCATGAACCAGATTACATTGTTCCTGTAACAAAATGGCCACATATTCCACTCTCCTTTTTCCCTTCCTCCTTGGAAACAACTTCTTGGAAAAATAAAGCATTTATAAACAATGTTCTCTGATGCACAATGTTCTCTGATGTGCATTATATGTTCAAGGGCAGCTACCTTGAAGTAAATCTATTTTGTGAATACCCAGAATTCAACATGAGCTATGTATGGTATACAGTAGTTAGTAAGTGTGTGTAAAAAGTAAAACCTATGGTGCAATCCAGTGGCCTCAGGAAATGTGGATTAATGTGTTTATTCAAGAGACAAAGTTTATTGAGATGTCAAAACCTCCAGAGGCAAATATGATATCCCTTGGCCCTTTCTCTGCATTACGAAGTCAAAACTTTCCAAAAGACCTTGCAGCTGCTTTTCCCCAATCATGTCCACAGGTCTATCGCAAATGCAACACTAAATGCTAGAACATGTTCCCATTGCAGGCCATCACCAACTGTTCTAGTCTCATAAATGTGTCATTTATAACATATACAAAAGTCTTAAGAAATCAAAGTGCGGGAAAGCATTGGAAAATTCTGAAATCGGTGATACCACAATTTCCCATTGCCGCCCAATGTAAAAAAAAAGTATTTAGGCATGTCTTCTTGTCTGATGTCCACAGAAAGGGTTCAGTACTGACCACAATCTAGAAACTCTCTTTTACGTGAGACATGGGGCCCTATTTTAACGATCTGAAACGCAAGTATCAAATGTGAAACGCAAGTAGCTTTGTGGGCGGATCTCAGGGTTGCTATTATACCGGCAGGATAAATGACTCTTGCGACCGACGCAAATCTAAAATGGGTTGGTCTGAAGTAGCTAGGTGTGGTTTCGACGTAACGTGCAATAAACCAATCAGAGCGTCATCTCACATTCCCTTTAAGAGCAGGCGCGCTTGTTCCATGGCAGATTGCTATTATGATGGCGGATTTGCCAGGCGCACACCAGGAGCGGTTCACAGCCGAGGAGACCGACGTTCTCATCAGGGCCATAAAAGAGAAGAGACATTGTATGGGGATGGGAGAAACCCACCCAAATTAGCTTCCGTTAAACAGGCGTGGGAGGAAATTGCCACTATTTGTTTCCACGGCTGGCATCCCCAGGACATCGCACCAGTGCCGCTAGATTTATGCCTATCTTTTTCACATCTTCATGGACACCACAATGATTTCCCTCGTGTGGTAGTATTTTTCCTTTTAATTATGTATAGTTTACAAAAATAGGAACTGCTGCATCCGCGTAGATGAGAGAAGCAAAGTGTATGTGCGTAGTGCATACGCTACATTATGGCCCTAGCATGCGCTATTAAAATAGCATCTGAATAACACGCCACTGACTTTAGACTAGGTTTTCCCTGGTCAGTGGCGGAATTGTTTTCTGAAACTGCAAAATAGCACCAGGGAACGTTTGCGCCTGAACACGCCTCCCCTTTTCGCTGAACCGCCCCCGGGAGCGCAAATTCATTCCCTAATTTACCGGCGTGTGTCTGTGGAGGGAAAAGTCTGCTGTGCGTCGCGTGCAAAATAGGGATGATACATGCGTCGGTGTACAAAGTCAATTGCGCTGGGTGCAAGATAGGGCCCATGGAGTTGGATGCAGTGCAATGCATGTGCAAAGGCCATCGGAAACACCATCTTGGCCAGCAGGGATGGACAGACTACTGCTGAGTACACATTCAAGAAGAGGGATCAGGCAATACGAAATCCTCAGTCAAGACTGATGGACAAAGCAGTGCAGCGGGATCCTCAGCTACTTTTCCAGCGACTCAAAACTGCTGCCAAAGTTTCATGAGGCCTGGCATCAGTATTAGCTGTGTAGTCATCCTCCAGCGCTGGTCGGTCTCATGAAACCACCTGAAAACATGTCCAAAATGAATGAATGCACCTATTCACAGAGAATGTGAAATAATTAATTTTAATATTTAAGTACGGTAGAATATACATCCAATAATAATCTCTAGAAGTTTAAAAAGCATTTTATCTATATTACAGGCCAAAACAGTGTGTCCGTGTACATAGATTTCATTATTCAAAGTTCCACAGAGAAGAGAAGAGTGAAGATGGCTACAAGGTAAGATTATCTGTAATCTTTTGATAGTTGAAGGTTGTACTTTAGTCTTCTTACACCCCTTTTACCCCAACATGGGTGTACATTGGCGTAACAGTGAAGTATTTCATATTTTTTAAACAAATATTCATTATAAACATCACAATAGATAGAGTAGTGTGGGAATATAGTGATGGAGTATAATTATTTGCTAGGTCATTGTGTTTCCCGCCATTTTATGTAGTGCATTCACTACTACAACACCCATCTTTAATTACCATGTCATGAATTATGATGTTACATGCTTAATATAAGAATATTTTCCTAAAACACAATAAAGAAACTCAAGGGAAAAAGACAGGATACTTGAATGTATGAGAAACCAAAGATGATTTAAAAACAGACTCGTGTCTTAATTGTTATGTTCTGCCCATTCGGGCAGACAGACAGGATCAGATCAGAGCAGGAGTGATTAGGATACCTTAGCGTCATATGTCATAGTTGCTGTTTGCTGCTGTTGTAGGTCAGTAGTTCCAATCACATGCTGAAAAAGTCTAATCTATAACCACAGTCTCAACCTCCAACAGGAAGTCTTTGTTCTCACTGGCTTCTGTAAGGATCAATAAGCCCATCGCATTCTAACAAGAGCCTTACAGTACTGGTAGCCAAACACTGAACTGGCTGTCATAACCAAGTGACACACTTGGCTTGTGCATGCATTCAAAAGTGCCCCGAATTACTTCTCCATTCATGGAAGCTTGCCCACATGTCATGAAGATGTTCAAAAAGTACCAGATGAGAGAAGTCACCCAGGGAGAGTTGTTGGTCTATTCATAGAATAGACTTCCAAGCTAAAGGACATCAACCTAGCCAAAATAAGTCAAATGATGACTGCCCTGAGCAGATGAAAAAACAAGGCATGGCAACCAAACGGGTGAAGCATTTTCACAAGGCTATTAAACTGGCATTTCACATGGTGTATGCACAAATGTAAACCAAGAGGATTACAGTAAAAAAAAAAAAAAAAAACGCTGAAGAGAGCAAAAAATAAAACTTGAGAGTGTAAATACTGGGGGGGAATAAGAGAAAATCAGCCGCACTTCGAAAACAGTTTTGGCATCTTAGGAAAAAGGTTTCTTTTATACTTTGTAAAGTGCCTTCAGAGACATTCAGGAAAATGCAGCACGTCTAAAATCCTCCAATGAATCAGGCCTTCAGGCTCCAGATGTACAAACACAAGCAGACGGGCAGCCTTCATCCAGCTCTCAGCACACTGGGCTATTTATTGAGTGTTGGGGCCAATGAGGACCTGTGAAAGAACATTCATCAAAGGCTTCTCAGTCTACCCACACAACATCTGCCTCTGGTGGAGACATGAAACGCCTGTGCATTCGGCAAATACAGGCATAGCACAAGTACACATCGGAGAAGGAACAAAAGATGCAGCCTATCACACTTAATGGCGAATAAAGTACGCGATGTAGAATCAGAGATAAACCTTCAGACAAGGCCTCGTCTTCAGAGCTGTGAATCATAAAACATCACTCTCGCTAAAATTAAAAAGACGGAATTTATTTGAAAAGATACTAAAATTGTAAGAAAGTGTGACTTCATACCGTCAGCAGCCTCAGCTCCTGCAGGTGCATGCAGGACCTCATCATTACAGCTAATGAAGACAGATAGCGCGACAAGCTAATTGAATTACAAAAACAGTTCCCCCGCTTGTCCCCTTAAGCCACTACACTTCCCTTTGCTCAGTCACAATAATTTACAGCCCAGGACAAACTAGGGGCTAATCATTATGACCCCTATAGGCACCTATATCATTGTGAGAAGAAACTTTTGTATTTGCAATCTCTGCATACAGAGTCCTAAAAAGTCTGTAGCCTTGTAGACTTGGTTACCCAAATTTTAAGGACTGTAAGCAGCAGGTGACAACCATCTAGCTACCCATTATGCTGGCTTGAAGTGGCTTCTGCTGCTGTTGAGCTACTATTGGCTACTGTGAGCTACTATCGTCAGCAGTCAGGACAGCAGAGTCACTACCCATCTTCCGCAAGAGGCTTAAGGCTCACCTCTTCAGAATCTACCTTGGACAGTGACCCCTCCACCTCATAACACTCTCACTAGCTCTGAAGTTCTCTTTGACAATCCTTTATCCTGCTCTTAGATCAGCTCTAAGCACTTTACTGGTATTGAGGCTATGAATGACACGTTGGTAATGTATGTTAGCCGTGATGATATGCTACTGTGGTTATTCTAACTTAACGTTGTTTGCTTACGATGACTAGTATATGACCTATTCAACTATTGACTAATATGCACTGATTGTAAGTCGCTTTGGATAAGAGTCTGCTATATACTGTAAATGGAAATGTATTAGCAACAGAGTCAGCTATATTGCCCCCACCTTTGCTCACACTAGACAATGGGGAATGTCCACACACACACACACACACACACACACACACACACTACACACACAATCATACATACTGTACGGTACATGCACACGCATACAGACCCAAATCTGTACATATGAAAAGAAACACGTGCAAACACTGGAGAAGGGCTAGTTTTGGTTTATTATTGTTTTTTTACATTTTGGTTAATTGGTCAAATTCTGGATAAATAATAAATGTGAGATAAAGCGAGGCCAACAATATCCAGCTGTTGAAAAAAAGAAAGAAAAATAATTAACTCTAAGTAATTAACTCTAAATTGAAATGCTGACATTTGAAAAGTGTCAACACATCCTGCGTTCTGTAAAACGTGTATGATGTGCACACCTGAAAAAGAAATGCATTACCTAACAGACATGTGGCCCTCTCTGTGATTGAGTTTGACCCTCCTCACCTAACATTTCATATACCTGTCATATTTCCCATGAATATGGTCTATTGGTATTTAGTTTTATAAAATGTAATCATGCAGTAGGTGTCGGTTCGCGTAAGCACACGTATTAACACAAAATACAATAAACAATAAATCTAAAAAATCCACAGTAGATTTTTCTATTTGGTTCACAGCTATTTCCTCCCAACTGGTCTATGGCCGACGGCCAAAACAATGTCTCCGAAACAACAAGGTCAAACCATCAATTTCCACAAAATAACACAGAAAGCAGAAAACGATGTCACAATTTCACGAGACACTCATCTCCCGTGGTAAACTCAGGTTTACTCCTAGGTGGCGTCGAGACAGAGAGCGCCCAAGCACCGTGTCATCAGTATTCATTAGATCAGTGACAAGGAGAGAATTCCTGCCCCATCCCCTCCTGTCAGCCCCTTGGCCATCAGGGAATTCGCTGAAGGTTAATTTATTTAAATCTCTCATCCACTCATCTCTATTCCATTAAACTCTACTAATAAATCTGGGTGTGCTGTCTAATCTGCTCTGTTCTGTCAAAAGCCCGCGTCTCAACTGTAATACACACACGATGCGGAATTAAAGACTACATGTTGGCAGAAAGGTCGCGTTAGCTTCAATGGATAGTGTTCTGTGTATATAAGTAGGCCTACAGCTTTGGTTCGTAGCTAAAAAAGACTTCTATTCAGTTCTCAAACACGTTGACCCATGGCCACCAGGCTCAAAGTGGTTTATAGCCACACACACACCATAAACAATATTAGGTATTCAGTTGCATTTCATGAAATATTGTGAAAATAGATAAATAATAACAATTTCAATATCGCAAAATCATCTCACGACCCCCCCCCCCCCACACACACACACACACACACAAAATAAAAAAGCATCTTGCGACATCTTTCAGGTCCCCAGACCCCAACTTTGAGAACCACCAGTGTAATGAATCCAAGTGCAGTACGTTCTAGAGGGCTATAAAACCACAAGGCAGAACTATGTCAGAGTGCTAGTCCATCATCCCCGCGGCCCTATAAAATCCAAACCCTTGGTCTGAAGTGCCATTTCCCATCTGCCCTCTCCCCGGAATGTGTTCTAAAACACTGAATGTGGTCATACTTCCCTGATCATTACAGCCACTCGTACTTTGTGCTACAAGGGGACCTTTGCTGCACAGACAAGCGCTGCATCATTATTATAGCGTGTCGTGTCAACGTTACGCAAAAATTCTGTTGTGTTAATGACTGTTAAAAAGCTCAGCTGTCTGTTTAGCAGTCGGCGAGAGCCATTTGCAGTCTGTTGCCGGGTCTTTCCAGCCGGTGTGCGCGTGTTTGCTGTTCCAGAGGGCTGCTTAATGACAGGCTCCATCCTAGTCACAATCAGTGCTACACTGGCTGGCTCTGATGGACCTTCAATGCTGGCAGGCTCGGTCACCACATGTCCTTTGAGGGCTGTGTGCTTGTCACTCTGAGTGAGTGCATAGAGAGAGAGAGAGAGACTTTGTATGCAAGACGTCAAGGTCAACTATTAAAGAGGCCATAACCCCTCAAAACAGAACTTCAGGGACTGCGCGGGGCTGTTCACCCCCTGGTGTATACCCCCTTTTAGTGCTGACAATTGTACTATTGGGAATGTCTGACGGTAATCACTCAAAATATATATTCTTTCATTGCTAAATTCCCCTATTGTTAATGTCCCGCTGCTCTCAATTCTTCTTTCATCCCCATTCCTCTTTGTCACTATTTTTATGCAAACTCTTATGACTTCTACTTAAAAAAACTGATCCGCACTGGCCCATCTATAAGTACAAACACAGAGTAATGTTCCCTCATTGTTTGTTTAGCACCATTTCACTCTCCCATCATGATGAAAGCGTGAGCAGAGCACAACCAGCAGCAGCAGCCATGACAGGTTAATGATGGAAAGACGCCAGAGTGCTACTGACAAGATTTATGGCGCAACAGGTGGATTGGCAATCGTGCGTTCCCGCTGATCTAAACTCTACGTAGTTTGGAAATAACCATGTGCATCGGCACACAAAAAGATGTATGACAAATGACTTTGAGGAATGAGCTGCCTGCCTCTAGCTGCTGTTTAGAGAGGCACAGTAGTTACCTTTTTAATTCATGGGTTACAAGTTACATTCTATTCAAAATTCTAACCTTGTGTAAAAATGGCAAAAATAAGCTTAAGCTGAATCTCAGCTGATTTAATAGAGCTTTTCTGGCACAAAACACTAGAGCTACAGTAGCCTACTAACATAAGGAATTTTCACTTTCATTTCTTCCCTTTTGCCAATATTTCCTCAGTTTTACATGGCATAAATATCACATACATAAGGCTTTCCAATGACTTCCATCCGTTCTGTGTAACATACTGTAACGTAAGATACCGAGATCTTTCTGTTCTTGTTTAAACCAGGTGGCGGAAGTGTCCTTTTCTGAATAAAGACTGAAATGAGACAAATAAAGGTTACTGTACCTGAGCCCCATCACGTTTTTTTATCCAGTGTTGTTTAGCGTCAGTTAACAGTGGAGGAAATCTGGCCAGTAACAGATGCATTTCTCCTCCTAGTGAGATTATTACATTTCAGTAGCCAAGGGCCAATGTTTTTCTCCAGCTAGCCCGAATATCAAAGCATCCAAGAATAAGGGCAGAGTGAAGAACAGTGCCCCAAGGACAGGGGAACTAACATCTTGCTGGATCCAGGGTCTTGAGACCTTCTAGTGAGAGGAAGAGCTCTAGCCATGAGGACGCCATGCTGCTCGCCCCCCTGTGTTCAGTGTTTCGGTTTTTGTTTTTGCAGGTTGACAGTTATGTTCATGTTCAGAACCCCAGGCCACAACAACACAAACCAGACAGACAGACGTGTGTACAAATATAAACAATCTCTATTATAAATAGTTCACTAAAAGTTAACTAGATAATCTCTTCCAGTCTCCATTTATCCAATCCTGTAGGTAAAGTCTCACTAAGTCCCGCCTGTCCAGGATAAAAGTCCGGTGCCCGGCATTGGAGATACGATACGTGTTCAGTGCCGGTTAAAACCATATTATGTGACCCTCGAATTCTGTGACTGCAGAGGTTGCTGGGGGATCTGTCTTCTCATTATGAGCCCCTCTGTGATTGCTAAAACTGTGGTTATGATTTTGTCAATGCACAGATGCGGTAAAAAATATATACTTAAGTTTTAGGAACAATGGTTTTTTGATTACTGCAGTTTATGAAATATAGGCCTACTATGAACTAACAATCAGATGGGCTCGTAACGACAAGAAATATCCCCCCGTTATTGCTTCGGTCTCCATTAGAAACCATAACAATCAGAGTTTAATTGTGAAACAGCGACCTCTGCGGTCACAGAATTTGGTGTTACACCTGTACATCCTTATCACTCCCAGTCGGGGTATCGGCAACACAAACAGAGACCCTGTTGAACAGACAGTTAGCAGCCTCAGGCTGAACGGAAGGTAACAGCAACAGTAGACAGCAGGTAGCTCGGGACGTGAACAGTAGACTAAAAGTAGTAGTCGTTCAGCAGTGGACAGCAGCAGCCAGTAGATAGCTCCGACAATGGCTTCGCAGACTACAAGCAGTAGTCACTCAACAGTGTGAAATTCATAATCAACGAGTCCATGAAAACCAATGACATTCGTATTTACCACAGTCATAACTCACCTTGGGTACATCATGGTCTCAGTTTCCTACCTCTGAGGTCCTCGGTAGCCCCTCTCTCTCAAAACCTTGCAGGAAGAGTGCAAGTTCACTTTTTCCATAAAAAACCGAGGTGATTGTGAGTGATGGAATCTGCTTGCCAATGAATTATAACCCCCTAGTGACAACACAAGGGAAAGCTCATCGCTTTAGTGCCAAAAGCCCTCTTTCAAAAGAGGCTTTTTTCGTTGGAGCTATTTCAGAATTCAGTTACTGTATAAGCCTGGGGAGAAGGATGGCCAGATGGCTGCTTGTCATTCTCAATGAGTGTGAGCACTCAGTTCCAGTCCAGAAAACCTAATAGGGATTCAGTGATATTTAAAATTTCTGTCTTGTGGCCGTGCTGGACTAAAATGACAGAAATGCATAGCGGTTAAATTTATGCTTTCTTATACATTGTTAAACCTCTAAAATAAGGCAATGCCTTTGTCAGTCAATGGAAGCTGTGGTACCAGCTATCAAGCCGCTAGGGGTTAGCTGTCTTCATCGTAATCGGGATGCGGTTCCTCTCCCCCTGGTTCCAATCAGCATGTCAGGAAGTTAGATGGGCATCATATTGTCCCACAGAACATAACCATAACCTCGATACCCCATTGCAGAGCTTGAATTGGAGTGTGAACTAATTATTTCCTTATCCATGAAAGTGTTACTAATGGTGGCAAAATTGGTTCTTAGTATTTTTTTATTTTGGCACTTAGATAAGTGAAGATGGGAGAAAAGTAGCGTGCCACAAGGAACTTGGCTAATTGCTGTGACAAAAGCCTCATGGTGGAATTAAAAGGGAAAAAGGGGAGCAGCTTAGTGAGAAGGCATTTAAAAACTGCTCAAGTGCCATCAAGGGCAAAAACAAAGTACAATTTACAATTTAGGACAGCAGAGCATAGAGCTGTTTTTCCACTTCTTGGTGATGGGATTTGAGGGCAGCACGTCACTGTAATTGGTTAATTTCAAGGATTGCAATGATTTTATTTATTTAAATGTCTGGACGTTACACAAACACATACAAAAACTAGGTAATGAGTCGCTTTAAAAGCACATAGAAGAGGGCACACAGTCATTAGTAAAATACAGCCCAATGTAAGTCAGTTTTGGGGCTGACCATTTGGTGCTAAACTCGCAATTACAATTGGATACACCCTACTTGGTTTTAGGTGGGGTCCTTTCAACAGACTGAATGCTTCAGAAAGTGACTGATTAAATATTAACACAATTAAGATCTTTGCACACATACTGTATTACCCACCTGTTGCACTTTTAAAGTTTAATGTATTATCAGAAATTAAGTGTTTTTATTTTGGATTATTGAACATAAAGAAGTGACAAATTATAAAAACATAGTATATCCACTCTATGCCTGACAATAGCTAGCGGGGGCAACAGAAGTGAAGCCAAGCCAGTCTGAAGAGACTTAAGACCGGGTATTTCTTCTCTCACCATGCGGAGGTAATCCTTAGCTCTTCTTCTGGGTCCAAATCAGGACCAAACAAGCAAAGGCTCTCTACCCTGTGTCGCTCCATTGAACACTATCCCAAACACACAATGATGAGGCTGATTCTCAGCTAAGACAAGGCTATAAACCAGATCCCAATCCTATTCTCTTGAGACTGGAGAACTGAGCATTTTCAGGGGTATTCTCCTTCCGACCCAGTGGAGATGTGTGGCACAGTTTGTAGAATTTATACCACGATCAGTTGGATATGCAGTGGCTGTTTTCGATAAAGCTAGTCGTATGCCTATTTGTAAACAATATAATGTTATACTATATTACATACTGTGTTATGACTGCAGGTCATTGGTGGTTGGCATGCTTGTGTTTCCTGTGCTTCTGTCCCAATCTTCTATGCAGATAGG
>JAOEHI010051216.1:0-19135 GCA_025447815.1 Percopsis transmontana | reverse complement strand
CTCTCTATCTCTATCTCTCTCTCTCTCTCTCTCTCTCTCTCTCTCTCTCTCTCTCTCTCTCTCTCTCTCTCTCTCTCACCCCCTGGTGGCCATACCTGGTACTGTGGGTCTTGTGTGAGGCGGCTGAGCTCCCTGAATTCCAACTGGATGCTGGTGACCTCGGCCACAGTGCTGTCTGACGTCCAGCGAGGTGGGTGGGCCGTGCCCTTCCCGATGTTGACGTCGGAGAAAGGGATCTTGGACGGCGTTTTAAAGGCTGGCATCAACCTAGACCCGATGTCTTTCTATAAAAACAAGAGAGACACTACACACTATTAAATGTGTCTTATCTATTGCCGTGCTTAGACAGTTGGAGACCTATATATTGAAGCATGATGCTGTCTCAAACGAGATGACTCACAGCTTTGTCCAAGAAGAGCTGGTCTCCTGTCAGGTGATAAGTGCTTAGCAGGCCCCCTAGAATACGGATGGTGCTCTCAAACAGGTTCACATCCACATTCTTGGAGAAGGACAGCTCATTTTCCACCCAGCTCCGCGCATCTGCAAACTCTTGAGGGAAGAGAGACGAAACGGGCCGTTTTACCTCCCTGGTGTAACCACAGGTGTGTAGTACTATAGTAATGGACTCTGGGACTAATACGCTAGTACCTTCCTTAAGGCCCATAATCCACATGGTGTCAAGAGCGTCCACTAGCGTCAAACCCAGGCCGAACCACTCCCCAAAGGACTTGGAGACTGGCTTGAGTTCATCATGGCCCCAGGCATAGTCCCTGTAGCCCTTCCACGCGTGTCTAAAGACCTTCCGTACCTCTTCCAGTCGATCCACAGATGCCACTGAGTTAACACAGACAGTACACAAAATGTAAAGAGGAGCGTGACGCAAATATAAAGCATTAGCGGCATTGTAAAGCGGTAATCCTGTCTGCTTAGGCTAGGGTTCATTTATTTCAACAACTGATCTAGTTGGACCTTGACATCAGTACTAAAACTCATGTAAAGGCAGGCATTATGTGAAGTTGGGGTTGGGGTTATAAAGACTGGTCAACGTTGTAACCAAACCAATTGTCCCAAGATAAAAAGGTCTCTGGTTCCATCTTTTCTGTACTACAGCACATTGTTTTAGCGTCTTTGAGCAAGATGCTAAATTTGTACTTACTCATTGGTAAATACAGCTTTGCCTATGCACACCAACTATGTAAAACATGAAGCTTTCTAAATACAACGATGTACAGTACAGACCTGGTGCCAGTGGACTGGTGTTATTGGGGTTGGTGGGCACAGCAGCCTCTTTCTCACTGGTAGATGGCAGAGGTTCTGTGCCCTGGTCTGCCTCTATCATCGCTCCACGCCAGCTGCGTGAAAATTAGGATAAAGAGATTACAACGCGGCTGTCAAACGACTGGCTTAGTTTTGAGTGTCTGTACTCCTGTTATGTCATTTTCAATGGTAATGCCCTGTTTGGGGCAAATGTTATAACCTTTTAGAGCAACATTAGTTTCACAATCACAAAACATTATTATAAAACTGTCTGTTACAAGGGGGTAATCTATTAACGAGATCACCTGACAATCTTCTTCTCTTCATCCTCTTCTCCTTCATCAACCTTTACTGCATCTTGTATGGACTTTTCCTTTCCTACTGGGTCAGACACATTGCCTCCTTTATGCAGGCTTGGTGGGCCTCTCTTGTTTGGGAACAGTCTTTTCTGTGAAGCCACATTCCAAAGCATTGATGTTTTGAACTAGCGTGGCATTTAAAAAAAATAAAAATAACGGGAGATCGTAGATGTAGCAGTGCCAGTATTGACTCCATCTCGTGTGACATGCTTTAAAAACATGTATGTATGAGAATAAATATATATATTTTTTTATGTATACAAGCCCATTATTTGGTATAAAACATTGCTAAAGGCACATTTAAATATTATTACTGAGTTGGAAACCATTAAGTCCGTAACAGCATCTGCTAGGAGAGTCAACTAGTCAGTCAGTCAGTCAGTAGTACTGACTTGTGTACACAACCAACAGGAGTGTTGGTGTTTATCACAAAGCAACTGGACATTTTTTTTCCGTTGTTACTTCCATTCTACCAGGTCAGCGTTAGATTCATACTTGTGAAGCACTGAAACCATTGCTTTGGATGGCCCAATGCGTTAAGACATAAGTTCAGATGAACGCCTATTAGTGCAAATGCAATAGTTGAACAGTTGAAGGCAGAATTATTTTGGACACGTTCCTGGACAGTCACTGATTGCATACAGTAGGTGAGTAGGTAGCCCTCAATTCCATAATTTGCATACTTATTAGGCAACTGCAAAAAATTGCCAAATGTGCCCAAAAGACTGATGGGAAATTCTGATCCCAACCATGTTTCAAGTTTGTACATTCAGCTGGCAAACCAACCAGTGGAATAAAGGAGGAAAAAAATTTGACAGATGAGAAGAATGAAGGAAGGAATGGATGAGAAAGAAAAATTATTATTATTATTAAAATGCTGCTAAAGGTTGTGATATGCTGTAAAATGCTGTAAATGAAAAAAGGATGAACAGAAAAGAGAGGGACAAAATCTGATACATGTGCAAAGACCACAGATTAGGAACATGAAACTCCACAATCTATTGTACACAAGGGACTGTGAGAACCCTCACCTTAACGGGAGATTTGGCCAGTGGCGGGGTGTTTGGTCTCGGGGGTTCCTGGATGACTTCTGGAACGAGCCCCGTGTGAACAGCTGGGCCTTGGCCTTGGCCCGCTGGCCTGCCCACAGCTGGTCCCAGAACAGGTTTAATCCCTGGAGGCAAGGCTTTCAGCTCTCTGTCTTCCACTTCCAGCCAGTCCTCTCTGTCCGACAGACCTTTTCAAACACAGAATAAACAGGCACTTTATGCTCAAATACGCAGGGGTATATAAGATAGGGATGGGTCATAATTTTTGAATATTCGAGTAGTTGTTAAATGATAACAAAATCGAATAGTTTATGAGTGTTACTACTGACAGAACATGTTACTACTGACAGAAGGTGGCGTAAACGCACCTAAAAGCTGTTTGCCAACTGCCATTATACAACAGATCAACAGATGAAGAACTCGTTTACATGTCAAGTTTACGTCGCCCTTTTTACACAGTGTTTTGAAGGCGGGAATATTGTGCCTTCATTCCGCATCGCTGTTCTGTGTAAAAGATACAGTACGGAGGCGGAATGGGGGGGTTATTGTTACGCCTCGGAGTCGGCAGTCACAGAGCAGCAGAGCATGTCTGTGTAAAAGGGACAGCCACCATGGCGGAAAAGGGGTGTGACGTTGTGACACAGACCCTTGTGTTCTCTCTCTCCTCCACGTTCTTCTTTCTGAGACCAGCACATAGTAATGAATCGTGTTTATTCACAAGCCTGTACCGCTTTGCAATTAGTATGGACAAAAAAATTACAGGTCGCGGTCACACAAAACAGGCTTTAATAGATGCAGTGATGCAGTGATGCAGAATCATTACAAGGATTACAAGGTGTGTCCCTTTGCTGAATGTTTCTTTGTGTAGACACACTGTAGCTTACCTTTCCACTGGTCTGTAAGGCTGGGATAAGAGAGCAGTCCAAATATTATCATCAGGGCCAAAAGGAATAGAATAAGACTTCGCTGCAAGCGAGACAGCTGCTTCCATTTCTGCAGACAGATCAGGAGATGGAGAAGAAAGGCCTAATTCAACAGTGCCCATTGTTGATTGGCTGAGCCCTGTGTCTGGGCAAATGAATAAAAGTTTATGAACTTATCACGCCTCCTTTTTTTATGTCTCTTATTGAAGGAGCATTATAGAAAGAAAACAGTAGGCTGTAGTTGATTCTGCTGCAACCAGTTTATTCTCTTAATCTTCACACAAACCTGTAGTCGTTTATGTCCCAATTACATGCTTTTTTGTGGCTGTAGTGCTACAATTATTTTCTTTAGATATATATTAATTATAACATTAGGGCTATACTTTGGTTTTAAATGCCATCATTCAGTTACAGTATGTTTTTTATTTAAAAATGTCACCTCTATCAGTGGTTGCTAAAATAAAATAAAAAACATCGAAAAAAGATAGCCGAACTGAAGTAAATCAAACATCACCTCTCATGTTAAATAAATAAAAAAGACGATGTGTGTGTGTGTGTGTGTGTATATATACATACATACATACATACATACACACACACACATACGTACAGCCTACACACATCTTGCTAGCAAGCCAAGTTATATACATTATACAAAACAATTCTAAAAAGTATGGTTCTTTACATACCCTGCATATCCTCAACATCCCAGTCTGCTCGAAGCTGTAATCCTACTGATTCAGCTCACAAATAAACTACCTACTGTACCTAACCAGTACAAGGGTCTCTCAAGAGAGATAGGGCAGAGATAATAAGCAGCCTTGAGGCAGTACTGTGGGGCTCAAGGAACTCTAGGCTACATCGACTAATTAACACCTGTCTGCAGAACCACTGGTGAGCAGACAAACCGTCAGACTGTATTGTTAACTATAATCTAATATTGGTCAATAGCCACGTATTAGTAGCTGCCGTAGCATATGTTTTCTTACTTACTTTGTTTACAGTATATTTAGTTTCTTTCTTTGTGACATGGAGGAATAACTGTAGCCATAGGTTAGAAAATGCCATGATCAGGTAGAAACTTTCTGTTTAAACGTATAAAGCTTTATGTATTGGCCTATAGGTCGCTCACCCTCCAAAAAGACTGCCTGCGGTGTTTCCCGTTGTTGTATGTGCGGCTGTGCTGGTCACTGAGGGTCAAAGAGATGAAGTCCTTTCTGGAAGGTGGGTACATCTCTCCGGCTGCCACAGACAGTCATAGGTCATATGTCACCCTGGAAGAAGTGACAAAGCAATCAGTCCAGCCAATTTACATTTTATATACATTGCACTGTTAAATCGTATAGGACAGCGATTAGAAATCACATAAATAAAATAGTTGGTCAACATTTTCTAATGTTTGGCTGCAAATTCAACTGCTATTCTACCTTTATGCATGACAACCTAGAAGAGACATAAAAACAAATTAAAGTACACTGTCAACAATAAATGCTCATACTGATAGTGACACAGTGACACAATAAACCCAAAGGAACCTGGGACTGCAACATAGTACAGGGAAATATGTGAAATATGTGTAAATAATATTTAATCCAGCTCAGTATGTTTAATCCTCACCCAATACTGTACCTGCTTGATATCTGGACTACTGTATTAGCCAGGAAGCTAGCTGTTAGCCAGGGTAGGTAGATGATAGCGTGCTCTTAAAAGATTCTTTCCGAATGAACGGTGAAGATTGAGACGGCAAAGATACACATCAACTAACGAGTCCGATAATCATCAATAATCTGATATGAAGCTACTTACGGTCACAAACCATTTTATAACAAGCAACCGTATCAAGTGTTGTGTCAAAATCTTACCCCCAACGGAAACCGTTACTTCGCTTGCACTTACTACGGAACAATTGAATGTCGTCTGTAATAGCCTACCCAGAGTTATAATCGAATAGATTAGTTCATACAGTAAATAGTGCAAAAGACCTAAACGAAATACGAAAGCACATTACCCTCAAGCTATAATACCTGTATAGGCTCGCTAACGGTCCAAATTGTAGAAAAAATAAATAATGTCGGCGTGGGAACAAATCCGACACAACATCCATGTGACAGCTCACTACTAACGGGAGTCTGTGTGTGTCATATGACTTGACCATGTGTTGTGATCTTTATTTATACAGTCTGTGGTTGTGATTTACCATAGAGCAACCTAAATATAAAGTGAACCGGTAATGTAAACATTTACATTTTAATCAGTTATTTGAGAATAATCACATTATTTTATTGTTTATTTACTGAATGAGTTGATGGATGGATACATCACACACAAGACAGATGACCAGCATATCATTTTATATTTTGAAAATGCTCATTTGTAAAAAACAAGTACAGTAACCGATCAATACAAAGCTAACAATGATCAGTCTCAGCCAGCTAAGGCAATCATAATGAATGCATGATATAAAAAATGTAAATACAAAAAGTAACCATAAGGTAGCACCATAAGGATTCAGCATTCCCAGCATTTACTGGTGGATTGGTGAATTTCTGAAAATAATTGACAAGAGCTAGTCGTTTTAAAGGGTGAATTGTTCACCTTTTCAGGTTAAGGATTTAATAGGCAGGCTGCAGTGATATATTATACTTTTACCCCAAATGCCTCTGGCCCTGCGCTCCCTGAGACTACAACATCAGAGCACTCACTAAACAGACACCAAAAGTTGAATCTGCTGAGGAAAAAAATATAGCCGGTACTTTCTGTGGAGCTCAGCAATTCATAGATTGAATGAAGTAGAAAGGTAGGTGGCAATTAATCAGTCCTAACTGGTATCTCCATTGTCAATGAGATGCAAATACAATGACAGTATAGTATTTACATTTTAGGTGAAAAAAGTGAATCATGAGCGCAGGAAACACTCATTATAACATTTCATTATAGCCTAGGACCACTCCTGTATGTACCTTTTGCTTCAGCTACCTACAGTACCATACAACTACATGCTGTATCAACAGCAGTTTCAGGGCCCAGGTGTAGATTATATAAAGAGGTCATAACTGAGACATGAAAACAATATCATGACAGAAATTTGAAAAAATTAAATTAAATCGAGGAGCAATGTATTGTACAAGATTGCATTTTGCTGTAGCCTACTAAAGCACATATGGTGTTTTCAAAAGACGGACGAACTTCAAGTATGTATAAAATTGAATGAGTGTCCCCAGTTATTACCTTAAGATGAGAGACATAGGCTTTGAGAGAAGTAATTTACAGTATTACAGTGGTCTTACAGTGAACACATTGAAGCAGTGGAGCTCTGGGTCGCAAGACGCTTTTAGTGGTTTCTGAAATGAATTTCAGGTTTTGAAATAACCTCTCCATTAGCTACAGTATTAGGAACCACTGCATTAGAGAAAGTTACTGGCATCGGTCCCATAGGACCCGTGGACAACTGTAGCTGTGTCTTTAAATGGGACACATTGTTAAGAGACCAACCTGGATTTGATACTTAAGAGCCAGGTGAATTCAACTGACCACTTCAACATACACAATGGGTTTGTTATATAACAAAAAACTTCCAAATCAAATGAAAATAAAACCACTATTAAAAATATTTAAAAAAAAAAACAGTTTAAATTATTTAATACAAGATAAACATCTCTGTAAACAAAACTGAATTATCTATTTTAAAAAAGAACATGAGCAAGCAGAAAGTCTTTATGTAGAGTCACTCAACTTGAAAAGTTCAAATTGAAGACAAGAGCCCATTGGTCCTCTTAAGCCCTTTATTAAGGGTGGGGGTCAGGCAGGGGCATGCTGAACACAGGTTTATATCCTGGTTCTGAGTCCAAAGCACTGAGCCAGCTGTAGCTCTAGCTGAAACACACAGGTCCGACGGTGAAGCCAAACAGGTGCGTGGCGTTCTCACCCCCTAGCAACGCTACATCTCTCAGAGGAAGAAGTTGCCTGTCCTCAAACTCGAACACGGTCTCTCGGGGGGCAGAAACAGTCTCCTCTCCAGGCTGACACACATGAAACATAACATGTTTGAATGTTTAAGGAGGACAAGGCACAACAGCCAGCGTACAGTATTCTTACTGAGAAGCTAACTGAAAGCTAAGAGGCACTGCTAAGAAGTTAAGAAGCACTACAAGTTTCAGAAGCACTACTACTAATGGACATACTGTAAAGCATACTATACATACCACACAGTCTTTAATTGCTCCCAGGTAACTTTGCTTCCTTGTATCAGCGAGGAATTTGACATCTCTGTCTGCCTCTCCTAGTCTGTGTCCCGGGTGACAGGAGTAGGTTACTTTCTGGACAGCAGTGTTACTATGCAGCCTCAGGAAGCGCATCTGTACCACATTGGCGCCTGGATAGTAAAACTGACAGAGAATGTCCCATAGAAAGAAGTAGATGACATTGTAAAATATGCATAAAATAATGCATAATGCAAGTTTACTTACAATTACAAAAATGTGGTAATTTAGCGGACGCTTTTATCCAAAGCGACTTACAATTACATACTTTTAAAGCCTTTAATCACATTGCCATTTCAAGGGGCTGGACACGCCCGCTGGACACGCCTGCATTTCACACGGAAACAACCCTCCTCACCTAGACCTCAACTCAGACAAGAAACCCTCCCAGGAATGAATTAGCTTTGTGCTGATTAGTAATAAAATAACCACCTGAAATCCATGTTCCAGCCTGCTAAGCCACTGAAACGACCCCTCAGTAGAAGAGTCCTCCATCCAGGCTTTCATGGGCAGCTACGAGAGAGAGAGAGAGAGAGAATATATGGAAACTTAATTTCAAGCACACTATCATATAAACAATGTGCAAATTGAAGTTGTACAAAGCACAATAAAATACAGAGACTAGCTAATAAAACATAGATTACTGAACTGCAAGCAAATTGGATTCCTAAGTATAATTCTGGGTTCGACTTACTCAGGGTTTTATGCATCATTATTTAACCATTATGCGTGTTCAGGAGGTGTGAAAGATGCATTCAATGATGAATGATGACTATTGTTTTGTACAGCTCTATTAATAGCCCTCATATGTTACCCCCATTTGCAACCTGCCTGTTTCAGCCTTAATTAGTAATGCTCATTGTTGTGTGGTGTAGGTTTTCTTGCCATGCTTTGTACCTGGGAGTTTTGTGGATAAAGGCAGGTCTGTTTTGATGTTTGGGAGAAGCTGCAGTATGCTAGGAGAGCATCTCCCGGGCTACCTTGGTTGGGGTCAATATAATACATTCCTGCAGACAGAGACGGACCATAATTAGATTGAGACTATTAGGGATGAAAACATTTTACTGCACACGAAATGGCTCCAGACCAGAAACTAAGAGCACATCTCAAATACAGTCAGCTAAACATCTACTTGTTCCAGAACCACAATACCATGTGATGCTCTCATAGTTGACTTTTAGCCTGTATTTGTCTGTTTCTGTTTCTTGTTTTTTTCTTTGCTGGTAGAAAAAGGAATACCAGTGGCAGCACTGAGCGTAATGTTATGGAAGCCATGGTGAGGGGCTTACCGCTGGTGTAGTTGGGGTGGCAGAGCCACAGCTCCAGGCAGGAGGTGGCAGGGTGCTGCTTGCTCCCGTCAGGGGGGTCTAGCAGGAGACGCAGGTCTTGCTGTAGGGAGTCTAGCAGGGTCTGGATCAGAGGGTAGTTTGGCTTGTCGGACACATACATCAGGCCCTGCACACAGACAGACATACAGCCACTTTTAATAAGCTCTGTTGCGACGTACTGTAGTTTATGGTTGACAACTGGTTTTTACTAAAACGCAATAAAAAAGACATTCATGCATGTCAGAGATATAATGGTAGAGCACTTTCGGTGTATTTGCTGACAAAGTTTGACAGTGGGTTTGGGTTAAGCTTTGAACATGTTATTTCCCCATACAGTATATACTGTATGTCACCAAGTTCTTCTGTGTCTTTTCCCATGCACTGAAGTACACAAGCAAAATATATACACTAGCTATGTACTGTGTATATATATGCTAGCTTATTATACTATGTACAGTAGATGGTTTATTATACTATGTACAGTAGCTAGATGGTATTATAGATGGTATTATACTATGTACAGTAGCTGGTTTATTATACTATTTACAGTAGCTAGATGGTTTATTATACTATGTACACTAGACGGTTTATTATGTAGGAATGACTTGCCCTGAGCTGTGTCAAGGTCATGTTTAGCGATGGCCCTGCTGGTCCAGGCAGCCCAGGTGGACCCTAAACCAATGACGGATGTAAGAACAAAACAAAACATTTAAAAAAGCAATTTACAGTAGAAAAAAGTAAAAAAACTATAAAACTGTAGTTTTACTGTACTGTAAAATACTGCCCACTGTAAAATCTGTCCATTTTGATTCAGCAACAACAAGGTAGGATAACAAGGCTCCTCAATTAAAAATATTATTCAAAACTATACATAGAACACATAGATGCAGCTATGCAGCTGATGCGAACCGTTACAGTGTTACATACTGTACATGCTGTACATGCTGTTACAATATATACTTCAGTACTTCAGTTGGTGATTGTTTGTATCAAAAGCACCACGTAATATGAATTCATTACAGAGGTCAAACCTACCGGCAAGCCCCTCCGCCCAGGAAGGCCAGGGAGTCCTTGGTAGCCTTTCCAACCCTATACAGAGGGGGATATCTAGTAAGCATTTTACCCTGTGAATGGTAATAGTAAAAAATGAAAACTAATAGGTCCTAGAGCGTGTGTAATAAATGTAGGCCTTGTATCATACCTTCAATCCAAACATACCCTGCAGGAGAGGAGAAAAGAGCATAATGAAACATAAGGAGTATGATTTTCAGCCCTGAAGTGGTCAAATCTTCTAAAAGCATATTGCCAGTGCTCCTCACTGCATTATTCTTAAGAACTAATCAGCCTTTATTTTACAGCCTTTAAGAAGGAAGGCAAGGGCATTTATCTACGGACACAATGGACTGAATAAAGTCATTATAATGTGCTGATGAACAGTGAATTATCTAACAGTCTGTTAACTGAATAATGACATACGTGATGACACGGTTCATCTGAAAAGTATTTAATATAGCAGTTTTATTCAAAATTTTAAATGTAATATAAATTCCAGTCAGGGCTCAGTGACAAACCCAGTCTTTCTAAACTCCAATATCTCAACGTTTAAAATGTTTTTTAGTAACACACAACTGGAGAACTTGAAGGACAATAAAGAAAGGTATAAGACAATAAAACTTACAGGCAGACCTGGCATTCCTGGGGTTCCCCTTTGTCCCGGCAAACCCGTGTTTCCCTGATAAGGAAACAAATGATGTGTGAGTAACCAATAGCCCCTAATCACAGTCTTACAAGCCCAAAATCCATGCAGAAATACACACAAAAAAAACGAATCTCTAATTGGGCATAAAATCCCCTCCCCTCCCCCCAAGTCTTTAGTAGTCACAGTCCAACTACTGAAACCACCCAGCCAGTCAGTTAAATGGTTTGTTGTATAAGAAATCAGTATCAAGGCCCAACAAACTGGTCAAGAAAGCCAGCTCTGTTGTTAAAGGCTCTGGACAGTCCAGTGGTTACTGCCAGAGAGGAGGATGCAGGCCACAAATCAACTCCCCTCCCTCTACGATGAGGTGAGACACCATAGGTGCACCATTACCCATCAATCCTACTGAAATACTGTAATGGCTAGCTAGGGATTGTAGGGGGAAAAGTGCTTTATTTTTTTTTACCTGTTCTCCTTTCAAGCCCATTGGCCCTGGCATCCCAACAACACCACGGATACCCTAAAATAAATATAAATATAATGTACAGTATTAATTTAGTGCAAGATAGATCCATAGAAAAACTATTCACTTAAACACCTCCACTATAGACTCCATATGAATGAACAGTACAGTAGGCCTTCAATGTTATTTATCTCTATTAAATTATATACAATATTTACAAATACTTAACGTTCCCAAAAGCTAAACGTTTACCGCATGTTAAACCATTAAAACGCTTAAGAAAACACTTAATTATTAATCTTTCTAGTTTCCTAGTTTACTGTTTATATGTTATGCATGCACTACTGTACGTACAATGTATTTCATGACATTACACATCATTTGGGAAAACATACATAAATATTTAATTTTGGGGATGTTCTCTAAACAACCATTTTGAAGATAACAATGCCTTGCCTCCCATCCTCATTGTAAAGGACCACTTTCACTGTATAAGCATTGGACCGGTTTGTCAGAATGTACATAAAACATAACAAAATTGTTATGTATGTTTGCGAGGTCTGCCGGTGGTCCAGAATGCTGCAGCACGTATTCTGACTGGATCATCTAAATACATGCATATAACTCCTCTGCTGGCCTCACTGCACTGGCTCCCTGTTCAGGTTACAGCAGATTTTAAGGTTTTGTTGTTAACATACAAAATAGTGAATGGCCTTGCACCATTATATCTGTCTGACCTTGTAAATTTATATGTGCCTACACGGTACAACTTAAGGACTTCTGATTGTACCAAAGGTTAGGAAGAAAATGGATGGTGAGCGAGCTTTTTCGTTCCGCTTATTATTGAACAGATATCCATTAGATATTAGACTGGCATGTTCAATTGAAGTTTATAAATCAAAGCTTAAGACCTACTTATTCACTGCTGTGTATGAGTCTTAAATGTTCATTCATCTATGATGTCTGTGTATAAGTGGTATTTACTTTTTAGTGTTCATTTAAATGTTTTATTGTATTGGTTGTATTTTAATTGTATTCTTTCTGTAAATTGTATTCTTTCTGCACTTTGATTGAAAGCGCTCTTTAAATAAAGGTATTATTATTATAAAATGCAAAGAGCTCAGGGCAGGATAGCCTTGTGTTCTGTGTTTAACTCCCAACTCCCTGGCTTTGATCCCTTACATTGTATCACCTGTATGTACAGTAGCACCTGTACTTGCTCCCATATACTTGTAACTGTACTCTCTGTAAAATGCGTTGGACTAAAGCATCTGTTTAAATAGATGAACTGAAGAACATACCTTAAGGCCCTCTGCTCCTACTGGTCCAGGTAACCCCATCTCTCCCTTTTCTCCCTGTACATATAAACATACACAAGGTTAAGGACAATTCACACACACAGTGTGGATTTCCAGTGGAAATCCTTTATTTTGTTAGTTTACCTCTTTTCCCTTCTCGCCCTGATCTCCAGATTCTCCACGCAAACCGTGAATTCCCTTGATAACAAAAACAACATCGATTCATCAATCAATACATCACACTAGATTTCATTATGTAGAGAGGTATAAATGGACTTACAATAAGTCCAGTCCAGCCTGAGAGGCCGGCCAGTCCTGGGTCTCCCTTCACGCCCTGTAACATACAACAAGACCATATCAAGCTCTGTGCCCAGTCATTCTACAGGATGTAGTGTATTGTATTGTGTATTGTGTGTGTATTTGACAGCTAACCTTCGGTCCTCTCTCCCCACGGAGACCTCTGATGCCAGCCTTGCCTCTTTTCCCCTGCAGATAAGTTCACCATGTTAATAAATGAGTCAAAACAAGGGAAGGTTAGACATAAATATGACCTTAATAAAGGAATATTTTGATGCTGAGGCTCTAAAATGTCTTTTCAATTACTAAACTACAGTCACGAAATGGCAGTACTCTAGTTTAGACCTCGTACTGCAAACGGCGGTACTATTGATTCAACGTTGCATCTTAAAAGGGTTCCCAATTCCTTACCTCAGAGAATAAATAAAATGGTATGCATGCCTTTAAATGACAACATGAAATGACTGCGCTAGCGTTCAAGAGCTCTTACCCTCCGGCCGGGCTGGCCCGTCGTCCCTGTGGACCCTCCTACACCATAGTCTCCCTGTGTGGGGGAGCACAGAGACAGAATGTAAAACCTGCCCTGAGAGAGCAGAGGGGCGAAGAGAAAGCTAGAAGAGAATTCATAATGAGAAGAACAACAGATGATCGCTTTGTAAGTATTTGCGTACGGCATTGGGTTTAGTTCGGTCTTGGACCAAGTCACATTATTTTGAAGGAAGGAAGGGTAAGCCGCCTAATAAATTGATCAATTTTCATAGATAGATAGATAATTGTATTCTTGAAATAGTTGTTTTTAAAGACCACGTTACATAACACATTGCCAACAAAATGACATTTATTCAGTACATTCATTTTTCCCACGGAAAAGGACTGACACGGACACCTAATTTAATATAAGGCAACTTCATTTCAGATTTCATGGTTTGAACTATGTCACCTTCTCCCCTTTAATGCCCGGTTTGCCCTCAGGTCCTGGGATTCCCCTCACACCCTGCAAAGAAATAAATAAAACGTGTTTTGCTGCTTGGAAATGAAAATAAACCCTATTTACACAACACAAAAAAAACACTATGTGTGCTACAACAGATTAAATGCATACAAAAGCAACACAACAAAACAGATGTAGCTGCGTTGGCAATCGTTGCTAAGGTACACAGTGGGGTGTCGTCATCCATAACCTTCCCCCCCCCGTGCAGAACCCACGGATACTCACTAGAACCCCCGTGGGTCCATGGAGCCCCGGGGCTCCAGTCTCACCGGAAGGGCCCTGATGGAAGAATAAAGACACAATGCAAAACACAACAGAGAACATACTGTAAATAGTCATCATTAATGGTTATTTTACAGTATGTGTATTGTGTTAGGGTTTGATAGGGGGTGTACCTCAATTCCAGGAAGTGCTGGGGGGCCCTGGATGCCCGGCAGGCCATCCTCTCCCTAGATACGTGTTTGTTGTTATTAACAACAGACCACAGACAATTGTATTCACTAGTATTAGTGTGTGTATTCATTAATATATACTGTACGTAGGTTAGGTGCAGAAAAGGGCCCTGACCTGTTCCCCTGGTTGGCCAGGGGGTCCTGGCTCTCCTTTGTCTCCCTCGGGCCCTGTTTCACCTTTAGCACCCACGTCTCCCTGAGGGCCTCGCTGTCCTACTGGGCCCTGTTAAGTATAGAAAATATTAATTAAACCTACTGTAACATGTCACAAGTAACTTATTATCAAATTCATAAAATTCCAAACGCAACAATTGGAATTGGGTTTCTGTTTTTTTCCAAATAATCCTTTTAGTTATCAATAAAACCTTGTATAGGCAATGTGATATTTTAATTAATATATCATTTAAACACTGACAAAATGAATAAAGAGTAAAGAATGAATGTTTCTTTAAAGCACAATACATGAGGGATATTTGACTCCTAATGAGCTAAAAAAGGGAAACAATAAATATGCTGATGCAATTTTCACTCAAGTGTTTCCGTCAACTGTAGGCTGCTAGCATAACAGTAAAATTAGCTCTACTGCTAGAGAACAAAACAGTACAGTATAATAGGCCAAAACTCTAACATATTGAATAATATATCTCAAACAATCATGACATGTATGAATACATTCAACAAAAGGGGCTTTGAAAAGACTGACCACAAAGAGATCATTATCACATGCTGACATATTCATATACAGGTATAATGGGTAGAAAATATAGACATATATTTCATTCCTGACTCCTTTGTTCATATTATAGCACACAGATAAGGAGGGAGACAGTTACCGGTGGCCCAAGCTTCCCTATGTCCCCCCTGACACCAGGTAGCCCAGCAATTCCCTGGGTACAGACAAATGAAAAACCATCACTCTTAGGTTCTCATGCACAATGTGTAATAGCAGAAACTGATCATTATTTTTAATATACAACATTCATCTTTTTGCAAACTCTTTACCGGAGGGCCTCCCAGACCTGTAGGTCCAATTAACCCAATAAACCCAGAGTCACCCTAGAAAGATGAACATATATTGTCAGTTTGTACACAGATAATCATTGTGTTATAGAAACATAAATTGAGTTAGATATACCACGACAACTACATTTTAAACAGAAAGCCTTTCCTGGTGTTAGATTGGTCAAAGTAAATTGTAATTATGTACTGAAAAGAGACTATTTTTAATTTTTTTTGCCAAAATGTTGATTTTCCATACTTGGGATGAATCTTAAAAAAAGAATAGTGTTGACTTGAAAATACTGCAGTGGATCTTATGGAGGCACTGAACATTACCTTGTGTCCCTCCGGTCCATCCAGCCCTGAAGGGCCCCTGGGCCCTGGGATTCCCTAAAACAAAACACAGCCATGCTTACTTATGAGTGAAAGTGTACTGAGATCTCAGCTGTGCCAATAAGAAAAAACTACATATTTGTCAGCTGAATCAATGTTTTTCAATCATGGCTGATAAGACTTCATGGCGGATAAGGGCTGATTTAAAGCTCCTTCTGAATGACAAGCTGGATCGATACATACATACATTTCAGATCAAAACATCTCAGTGTACCACTGGTGACTCACCTCTAACCCTCTCAAACCTGCAGGTCCCAGTCGTCCCATCGGACCAGGTTCACCCTGTACCGGAGAAAGAAGACCACATAGTAAATAACGTTACTTATTCTTACAAAAGGGGCGGTGGTTGATAAAATAATGCAGATTAATGGCAGAAATGGTTTTGATTGGAAGAGTAATAAAGTACCCACCAATAGTCCGATGTACCCATTCTCTCCTTCAGGGCCCCTTTCACCATTGTCCCCCAGGGCCCCCCAGGGCCCCTCTCTACCAGACAGGCCCAAAGGGCCCACCTCACCCTGTCAGAAATGTACAGGTCACTCCCTTAAACAGGGCTTTAACCACTCCCAAAACCCAGTTCTATCATTTCTAAAAAATCAAAACAGAAATTATAACCACATGTAAAGTACTTTATACAATTAGGGACAGAGATGCACTGTTTGCATGATTGACAAAGCAGTTACCTTCTCTCCTTTGGGACCAGCATCACCGGCTTCACCAGGATGACCTTGATCGCCCTTGAGAGGAGAGAAGCATTTTATACTGCTACTGTTTATTTGAGCAAATGCGCTCTGCGTAATTCCTATCTCATTACCAAAATACAGACCATGTCAGACCATGTAGGCATGTAGTAGGATGCCTTTAATACAGACCCCATGCTGGCATCACGTCCTATCTCACTGTAAGATGACTTTCCAGGATCCTTAGGAGAAACTATAAACTTCCTCAACAATATAGAAGCGAAGCGACCTTGAGCAAGGACATTTGCTGCTCTAGTGGAGTGTCCGAGTGAATGCAGAGCAAGGTTTGTTGAACTGCAGCATACATTCTCTGTAGCATGACTTAAACATGTATGTATGTCACTGCTGAATGCATCATCTGCATCTAGTTCTAGTGCTATGTAAGCTAATTTTGTGTTGAAATGCACTAAAATTGCTCAATTGATTAAAACAAATATTAGTGTAGTGTAGTTACTGTAACAGAAACTACAATTCAGCAAATCCGCACCACCATTCTGCCTGACTGCACACTACCCCCTTGGTGTCACAATGTACACAAAACCTACCTCTTTTCCCATTGGTCCAGCAGGGCCCTGCAAGCCCTTGGGACCCTCAAATCCTCTGTCTCCTGAAAGCCCTGGTGGACCGACTATCCCACAAGTCCCTGGGTCTCCCTGTCACACAAACCAAAGGAAGGTATATGCTGATAATCAAGCTTCACATACATTACAGGCTGTGCAGACATTGTTTATGTGTGATTCTGTTTTTTTACATATTAAACAAAAGAAAACATACCGTATTGGTAATTTTCGTTTATCTACTTTGTGTTAATGCGATGTATAACATATATATAACGCTTGGTTGTAATGTCATGATGAAGAGACACACCCGTATTCAGCTTTAGGCAACCAACAATGCAACAAGCTAGAGTAACAGTACTCAGTATGTGTTATTGACCTGGTCCCCTTTTCCTCCAGGCGGTCCCTCGTTTCCTGTCAGCCCAGGGAGTCCCTGGAGAGACCATATGTTCAAAACGACCATCAGCGAAAACAATCTGAGATTTCGAGGCCAATAGAAAGCATTTGCCAAGTAAACATATCCCATTATCATAACAATAACACCTCATAATAATAATAATAATAAAAGTTGTTGAGTTCTATTTAACTCTTAACATATTGAAGTATAACGTAACTTATTAAAAAAGGTGTGTTTTTTAAATGAAACTACACCAACCTGCTGCCCGTCTTGTCCCACAGGGCCAGGGTCACCAAGCAGTCCCGGTACACCCTGTTTCACCGTAACACATTTGTAACGACAGTACCAACATACAGCATGTGTGAATGCTGACGTCAGTGTTCTTACACAGAATGCTGAGAATGATGTCGATGTAGAATGGGGCCATCCACTACTGACAAATGTATGCTTTGTACATTTGCTTCTGGATATAATGTAATATAATAAATCACAACATATGAGCTTACCGTGTGTCCTTTTTCCCCTGCAGCTCCTGCTAACCCATCAGCCCCCTGCGTGCCCTGGGTGAACAGGACAAATAGTATGTTCAAATGACCTACTGTGCTGTCGGCCTCAGGATATATTGACTTAATATATTACAGTACATACGCATATGAGGTCATAGGACAGTTTGGCATAATGTGCATGATAATAGGGTGCCAGGAAGACAGTGTATATTTCATGAAATTAAATATGTGATATAAGCGGAATATGTGATATTCTTTTTTAATCTATAAAATCAGAACATTATTATTATTATTCCCAACAATAAACTAATGCTAATCTATTGCTAATTAGCTGTGTTGTGATGTCACTGGTGTGTGCTAGGTATTTCATTAGCTATTTAACTTTCTTTAGTATTACTGTACGCACAAATGCTACATTTGGTGACAAACCTGATGTGTGGATGTTGCAATATGTAAACATTGTTTCTAGTACTGTTTATTATGGTCTGTTTTTTGTTTGTTGCCTCATCTGCAGTTTGTTAGCATGAGGAGCATGAAAGCTGTTACGTGTCCCACTCACTGGGATTCCTGTAGGCCCCCCGGGGCCCTGTGGCCCCAAATACCCTTTGCTTCCCCTGGGGCCCGGTTTTCCTGTTGCTCCATTAGGGCCTGGGAGTCCCGGGATACCCTGGCATGCACGCACACACACACACATAGATGCATAAAAAATCAAATACACAGATAGACATACAGCTATGGGTAACAAATTATAAAGCATAACCTGTAACATAACCTGTAATGTATATTACATTTCGAAATGGTCTTTGGTTTTATTATCTTCACACATATTTGTGTGTGCATGTGTGTGGTTGTCTCAGTAACTCACCGGTAGCCCTGGTATCCCACTGGGTCCCAGGTCTCCCAGACTACCCTGTCAAGACAATCGGATACTAGATGACAAACAATGTGTGCGTCAACACGCACCATGATGAGGTTTGACTGAGAAAGGTAATGTGATCTAACCTGGGCGCCCGGGGGGCCTCTCTCTCCAGGCAGGCCAAGAGCACCCTGAAAAACACAGACAAGACTGAACATTACACTAATGACACACACCTTCAGAGAGAGAGAGAGAGAGAGAGAGAGAGAGAGAGAGAGAGAGAGAGAGAGAGAGAGAGAGAGAGAGAGAGAG
>JAOEHI010051215.1:0-19135 GCA_025447815.1 Percopsis transmontana | reverse complement strand
TGGAGCAGGTAGGGGTTACATGGTGCTATTACATGGAGCAGGTAGGGGTTACATGGTGCTATTACATGGAGCAGGTATGGGTTACATGGTTTTATTACATGGAGCAGGTAGGGGTTATATGGTGCTATTACATGGAGCAGGTAGGGGTTAGCCTACCTTTACCTGAGGAACTTGAGGGTTGGTTGAAAACCAATCCCCGCTGCCTTACCCGCACCGGTTATCAATCAAAATAATAATAAAGACCTCGATTAATTTTCAGGCTATAGATCTCCTGTTTGGATGAGTCCCTCAGCCGCTTTCCATCAGTGTAATGAGAACGTCACAGCCACAGGGGAGAGATGAAGAGAAGAATAAGTGTGTCAAGGAGCGTGAGATGAGCAGTGCTTTTGTCTGTCAACTATAACCCCTGATTGTCCCCGGCATTGACACCCCCCTCTCCCCCCACAAAGACAATGGTCTCCGTTCCCACACGTAGATCATATTTTTCTGTCCTTTGACTAAAACGTCCATTGCAGGAAATGCCAGGTTGTGCCGTGCCCTTTCCCCCACCAGCAGAGCTATGGAGCTCAGACAGGGGGAACAATGGCTGAGCGTTTATCAGCTAACCATCAGTGTGATTCACACAATCCAACAGGGAGCCATTATCGCAACCACAGCAGCCCACCGTTGCTCGGGGCCCTTATAAAAACATTGGAAGAGCCATTTCTGTGTTGGAAAGAAGAAAATGTACAGTCAGAAACAATAGAAAGGGTGTAAATGTAAAAGAGAAAGAAATAGAAATAGAATTGCACAGAGACGTCATTTTATTTGGGCTATTGTGGGCTATTTGTAGGCCCTGCAGGCTACTGCACTTTGAACAGGCATTCAGGGTCACCTGCCAAGATGGCGACTGCCACTAGTTTGCTGTTATTTTCCTTCCTACAGTACCAGTATTGTGATCATTCCTGGTTAGGTTTTGGTTAATAACAACTGCAATAATGTTGAGGACAGGATAGGACATACAGCATGTTAAGGTCAGACATACAATTATTAATTAGGTTAATCATTTAGGATTAATAAAGTTAAGGTTAGGATTTAGGTTGGGATTGGAAATTGTTGGAATATGGGCAGGTGAGGGAGGGGGATCCAATTTTTCGATTCGATTGCCAACTGTTTTCCTAAAGGTCCATTTTGTTATTTCGAACAACAGACATGAGATTGATTGCATATTTTATATAGATTGCTTATTGTATATCAACGTTACTTGAAAAATAAGAAGCCCCCAAACCATGTTGATGACTCACCAGGCCCATGCAGTCACTGTGTACATATTGGAGCACTTGGGACTCGCTAGGGGACATATGGCGTTGGTTCATTGCGGCAGAACGAAGACCGGTGTCAAGAAGGGAACTTACGAACACACGGACCCTCTAGATGAATGGGAGAACAGCTAGCTTGCGCTGAATGCGTAAAGATCACAAATAAATACACCATCCACCTGCCTGTGCCGAGTGCTTTGGGACACGGGGGTTTCAAAGGTCTTGATACACTTTGCATCGTCTTGGCTGCCTGTACGAGCAGGTCTAACAGTTTCTGCATAAGTAAATAAACTCCTAACTGAACAGGGAATTGGGGATCGAGCTAGACAGCCGTCAGTGGCCTGCTCATAATAACAATGATAAAAATGCTCTTATTCTATTCATGCTCTCTCACTTTCTCCTCACCAGCCTTCCCCTTTTACCCCTCCTGGGAAGCACATCATTCTAATAGACACAGGTTTTCATCTCCTCCCTGTTTCTGTGTGTGTGTGTGTGTGTGTGTGTGTGTGTGTGTGTGTGTGTGTGTGTGTGTGTGTGTGTGTGTGTGAAACACCTGCTGGAGCGAGAGAAAGAAGAGAGATAGATAGAGAGAGGGGTGGGGGGGTTGAGATGGGGAGCTGTTTATTCAGTCAGATGGTCTAGCGCGTATGGGATAGAGTTTGGGGGTAGTAGAAGAAGAAGAAGAAGGAGAAGAGTGTTCTATCGGTGTAATGTCGTTGGTGCGTCTGTGGGCTGGCAGAGCATCTGCAGGTTGCTAGAGGGAAGGAAGTGAGTGAATACTAACATTATACTGTATGCGGTTGGCATTCTCCTGGGCTTGCAGGCCTCAGAATCTGTTTTAACAATACAAAGTAGTCAGCGATCACAGTGTGTATAACCTTGCCTTTCAATTGCCTCCTGGTGGGCTAAATGACTCATCCAAACACAGAAATGTCTATTTGTCAAGATCCTTTCCTTCTCAGAGTTCCTTTGCATTCACCTCTAGATACCTTTGTTGCCGCGGACAATGGTATCTGGAGTGTGACTCCAACACTAAACCCATTATCGCAAATAGGCCCATAAGTAACTTCATGCCACGTGTCTCAAAGCAAGCACACTCTATATGCAAAGCAGAGCAGCCTTGTTAAAGAAACTGGCACCGAGTTATTATATTTGTAATTTAATTTCCTTGGTCACACAGAGATAAGGGACGGGTGCGGCTGGGATGAATAGAGACAAGAATAGGGCTACAGCTTCATTGCTGGGACTGTGATGTCCAAGTAGAGACCGCTTACTGTCTAAGGGTGGCAGCGGACTGATTTGGAAGAAAACACCCTCAACACCCCGAAGGAAACCGGCACAACCACAATGACACATTATTAGGACGTGCAAACCCCACCTGGGCTTGCAAATCAAGCCGATGAGTCATAGACTGCATGTAAGAGATGGACACAGTGTGTGCGACCCACTGGTTTCGTTTTGAAGCCAGAAGTTTGGCCTAACAATCTGGCAATTATCTGGCTGGGTCATGTGATCTCTCACGGTTGTAACCCTTCTTTAACCTTTAATATCATCGTAATGGAACAATACCTTTCAAAATCAACCCCATCACACTTCGTATTGGCTTCGTAGAGGTTGGCAATCTTTCCCGTTGACATTCACTGGGACAGTCATATTCTCTGTTTTGGAGTCAGCCGCCTAGTGGCCATTAACAGTATTGCATCCAAAACAGTTCCTCTTTAGGTTCGGCACGGCAGTTCGCCATGGCGGTTGGGATGCATGCAGCTGCAAATCTCACACCAACAAAGCGACTCGACCCTGTGCAAGCTCTACAACTAAATCCTCTCTCTCTCTCTTTCTTTCTACCCTCCCCCTGCCCTTCGCGTGTGATTTGGCAGAATAAATGTACTGTAATCAGCGAGGTGGTCGGGGGGGGGGCCTGTCGGTCACAAAGAGCAATGGCTCATTGAGGATTCTGCGGCAAGATGAACTGGGTACAAGAAATACGACCAGAGGGCAGGTGACGTGGTTCTTTCCAAGTCCGCCATTTCTTTCTCTCTCTCCTTTGCACAGTGTCTGCTATTTTTCCTGTAAAGATTGAAGTGGCTGACCACTTCCACAATGCAGTTAAAGGGTAGCCCATACAACTCTGCAGTGGCCAAGATCTCATTTTGACAACAGAAGTACAGTTTCCAGTGGGGTTTATTAGTCAGGGTAGGCCACTCATACCGTGTTTTGTTCTCAAAGAGAAGGGGAATAGAGAGGGGTGGAAGGGGTGGAGAATACAGTTTGTCACATTTTGACACCAAGCGGGATAGTGTGACAGATTTCAGGAGCTTTCTTGAAGCTATCTTGTGAGACTTCAAACCCCCGCTCTCTCCTCTTTTTGTTCCGTGTCCTCGTCAGTTTCCTCCTGCTATTTCCTCTGCGTCTTTACTCTGAACGCAACAGCGTTAACCTGTCAGGGAAGTTACACATATTCAGTCTAAATTATGTAAACCACTGGGAAATAAAACTGGGTTTCGAAAAAAAAAAAAAGCGCTGGGTTATCCAATTTTATTTCATGAGTCGTCATCGAGCAAAATAAACCTGACTTATTATGGAGTCTGGCACTTTCGGACGCCTAACATCCTCTGAATTATGCGTGAGAATATTAATCAAAATCTTCTATAGGGCACACATCAACATTAAACACGCACGCATGCTCAGATCTCAGGTGATTTTTTTATTACTCAAATGAGAGCAATATTTCCCCAAATTACTTCATTTCATTTCATTTCATAAAAGCCAAAGCAACCATTCGACGTTACACCAGCACCACCAAGAGGTGAAGCAGCGAACTGCAGTAGTCTGTCCGTGTCTCATTCACCCTTCATTTTTTTAAACTTACCTCCAACATACAATCCTGCACTCTGACAATCTGATTAAGTATCCGGCGTCTTGGCAAAACAATAGACACAGATGCTCGCACACAAGGACATGCACACACACACAAACCCACGTGCTATTCTGGGAGTGGCGCGGATGCACTGCCGTGTAATTAGCAGGACATGACTCTGTAATTGGCCTCTAATTGATATGAAGAGCAGTAGCAAACAGACCAGTGTGTTGTACATGTGCATAGAGGCTGGGGGCAGGAAACGCTGCCGGAACACTCCATCAGTGTTGCTGTCTTCTGATTGATGTCTCTGTAGCAAATGCCCTTCCACATTTGCCATTCACTGTCTTTGTAGGACAATTATTGTCTATCTCTGTGTGGAATCTCTTATCTCCTCCCCCTGCGCCTGAACTGTTTCTCACGGCGTGTTCCCCATTTGTCTTTCCTTTAAGTCATTTCTAACCTTTAGCCTGCTGTTACGGTGGGAGGGTGAAAGGTTATTGTTAAGACACTGCTGGCAACTGCGAATTGTTGTTATAGAGACCACAGTTTATTTATATATTTATGAACTGAATTGTTTTGGTTTTTCTATTGCAGTGGCAAATACCTTCACCTGGGGCGAATTAAAGAGCAACTATTCAATGAAAGGGGAAATTCTATTCTAAATGAACAGGTATTATTTGAAAATGTCCATCTGATCTGAATTCTTTCTTATTCAAGCCAGGTGTCTCATGGCAACGCACAGCTGGACAGGAGGGGTCAAACCCCGCTATTTTTAGATTTGAGGCCGAGCTCGGAGAAGCACTTCACAACCATTGTGTCCATGGGTGACGTACTCGAGCAAGACGACCTTCGAGGACATTCCACTCGTTTGCGCAGCCATTTAGCACCACCCTGTTGGTAAAATTGAAAAAAAGAGACAAAAATCCTCTTCAGATTTAACAGCAAACTCATTAACAAGGGCCCAACAGGGCGGAACTGCCTTTTAATTAGAGCAACACCTGATTAACGCCCATTTAACAGAAGAGCAGAAGAACAGAGCCAGTTAATAGCAAGAGCTCATAAACAGGCCCGGCGACTTCTTCCACCGATCTGGTGAGAGAAGTAAACAACGTCGTTGGGCAAGAGTGCGTTGTCATGGTGCAAACCGATGCTCGGCCGAGCAGGGAGAGTGTCTGCAGTGACACTGCGGAGTCAGAACAGGGAAAGGGACGGGGCTGGCTGGCAAAGGTCTGATGCACCGTAAATCTCCCAGAAGCCGAGCTAGATTCACTGTCCGTCTAACCACGGCACTCTCAGAGAAGACCTGTACGCTCCCCTGACCTTCATGCATATCCAATGGTCAGGTTCAAAACTTTTTCTTTGCAGGGGCAAGATACTGTTAGCTATTATACTGTTAACATTTAATGTTGCCTACTTCCACTGCCCACATGAAAACCTCTCTCATCCTGTTGGCTATTAAGCAGCTTTGTTGCAGTTTGAAGTTCAGTTTTCTTTTACCTTCAAGGAGAGGTTGTTCATATCTTCTTGTAGAAGATATGCTGCTGAGAACTCTGATTAAACTTTCACCTAAGGTCTTGTTTCTGGTGCCAGGAATTCCCCACCTTGCTGAAACCAGTAAAACATGTTTTGGTTTGAAACTCAGAGTGTCTGGGTGTGCTGGAGCCAAGTAGGCCCACTGGTAGCGTAAGCTTATTGCGTTGTGAGTGGACTGACTGAGTTAGTTGGCAAGATTCCCATGGTATTTCAAGATTCAAGAAGGTAGCTAGCTAGCTTAGTTTGTTATCTAGCTTTTAACAAACAAAATGGAAAATGTATTACAAAAAGACTGCCTTTCCCACTGGCACTTGGCCGTGCCGAGTCGCGCCCGAGATGGCCCTTCCCCGGAGTCGGGCTACGGTTATGTCACTAGTAGGTTGGTTAATAGCCAGCGTACAATTGAGACTGACTGACCGTAGATCTTCAGTTGACACGGATTCTCAATTTCCAGTAGTTGCATGCGTTTATTAGCAGAGGCTTCCCCGGAGCGTTCTACGGGTGACTTGACCTGGCGCTCACTCGCTTTAAGCGCTCACTCACTATGTCGGTTGGCTTTGTTGAAATCACGCTCAGAGAGTGGCCATCATGCGATAATGTGTGGACGGTACGGGTTAGGCACCGTAGCCTACGTGTTGCGCTTCCCAGGGTTTGTTGATCTACTGAGTGTGTGGGGTGTGATGATGCACTCGTTAACCGATCATGTCACTTTTTGGTCACCGCCCCCTCTCTGCATTTAGTTTTACGCTGGCGCCGGCTCTGGTGAGCGGCTCACATCCCTCTCTACGCCTTCCCCTACAGTAATCCCAAGGTCACATGTTCTCTGCCCCTCTCCCTACAGTCATTTGCGAACAGTTGTGTTTAAAAATAAATTTAAAAAAGCGTTTTTTTCTCTGGTCCAGGAATGTATCATTAACTCCCTCAGGTAATAAGATTTTCATCCATTTGCTTATTAGCAAATTCTTTATTCAGGAAAGGATTTCTGGAAGGGAATTTGAAGACTTCTGACTTCTGTAGTATTCCTGAGAGTCGCCATTACATAGAACAACATTACAATGTGTTCAGAACCTAATTCAGCATTGTAGAGACCAAATAACTAAAACAACAACAATACAACAGGCCAAAAGTAGTGAGATACAAGAATAGGGCACACATGCTATTGCTATAAACATTCATTCTCATTTGAAAATCTACTTGCAGTGTATCAACGTATACCACACTTGCCATATTCTTTTGTTTAAAAGCACTAAATACATCAGCAATCGTCATCACTAGAGGGCGCTAGTTCGCCATCTCTTATGTGGAAAGCTAATGAACTGGCAGCAGCAGATTTGGGAGCCTGAATTTTACAACTGACCGCATGGTAATACACATGCTTTTAGAGACTCTCTGAAATCTGCACACTTCTTTGTAGCAGGTTCTACCTGAAGTCCACCACAACTCATTCCGAGAGCAACTGGAATGCTGCCTTCCTCGGTTCTGGTCAGTTCTTACCGAGTCCAGCTTACAGCTTGTAGTCGACCACGTACAATAAGCCAGTTGCCATCATTCCAACGAGCATCCACTCATATCAAACAAGCCTACTGTAGAGAAAAGGCGGGGAGGAAAAATAGTTGTTCCTCAAACTTGAGCGTGCTTAAAAAGGTGCGTTCTGCAACAATAATTTACTACAGTGTGTCCCCGGTCAAGGCTGTGAAAAGTATCTTCTTGGAGTTTTGTGGTTCCTCTCTCGGCGGTAGTAGCCATCACTGAGGGTTCGGTGACACAGTTTAGTTTGGGAACAGACTCGCCACGACTCCACTGCCTTCTCTAGGTCCGGCAGAAGGTCTGGCACGACACACTGTTCCACCAGGAACACAGTGGGCTGCACGACCAATAGCAGGGCCCAGCCGAAGGCCCCCGACCAATAGGAGGAGCCGAGGCCAGAGAAGTCGTGCTGGATTTCTTCTTTGTGTTGATAGGTGAAGAGAGACCAGCTCAAGAGGAAAAAGAAACCTTGAAAGAATAAAGAGAAAATGAATTAATCTTCAATTGTCATCGCATTGAAGTTCACCTATTATGCCTATGGGTTTATATATATATATATATGTTTTATATCTTATGCATCATTAGTACATAAGTAGATGAGTAGAACACAAAAAGCTTCTCATATAGGTAGTATTTTTTAACTTTACTTGCTAGTGTCATAATTTAGCATTTATAATTGCTAACAATAAAATTCTCTCTCTCTCTCCATCTGACCTAAAGCCTTTAAAAACAGTACATGGGGTATACGTGATGTGAAATAGTACTGCTTGGTGTAAAAGCAGTAGTTGTCACCGTTTAGGCCGATTTGGAAGCCAAAACTACCTGCCAATCTGCACTTAATATAATTCATCATTTAAACACTCGCAGCTGAGCTCCAATAGCATGCCAGCTCAAACGCATTTACAGTTGGCTACCCCTACCTGTAGGAGCCAGGGTGAGGAGGAGGAGGGTGGTGGGATAGAGGGCCTGTCCTGCCATGAGGAGAGAGCGCGTGTTGGAGTAGGAGCGCACCGTGTCAGACGTCCAGCAGAGGGCGAACACGAGACACAGGGCACCTGAGCTCACAGCCATGATGAAGGACAGAACGCCGAACACTCGCTCGACCTCCGGGGCTGGAGGACAGGACACGTTGACAGGGGGATAAAACCTTGTTACATGCCACTTAGTGTCACCTGTAAAGCCAGCCGCTATTAATTCATCTGTTCTAATGTAGTTTGAGGCGATAAACAGGCTTATTCTTAACCGTATTCTAGATTGTGTGATCTGATACACATTTGCATACCATCAATAAAACGCTCATAATATCAATAAAATGATTGTTCTGAGATTGACGGATGGCTGATTCTAGAAACGTGATAAACACCGCCGATGTGTTTTCTGACCCCGATACGACCAGGAATCACGTGTTCAAAATGTTTGGCCCGTAGCCGGGTGTCAGAGCTTCTTCGACAGAAGCACAACCCCCAGCACACCCCCTAAGAATGCAACCAATTTCTATGGCAAGCCCAAGCCTGTTAGAAATAAGCTGTGCTGCAATGAAATGCATTTAAAACCCACTCACTCACTCCACCGTTGATTTGGAGGTGATAAATAAAATACCACTACTTGAGGCTCATGTCAAAACAGCACTACTTGGCAGAAATGCTTTAAGTCTCATTAAATATAATGCAACTCCTGGTGATTTAATCAAAACCTGTCAATCAAACCCTTAACCTCTCTCGACAGCACAGGCGAATCTGAAACTTGACAGTTGAATGTACCATTTCTTATCGTTTACCATTAAATTTGCTGGCCGACATGTGGTCCACTGCCTTGGGATGTTCCGTTTGGTTCCACTCGGTCCACAAACCCCCGTCTGCGAGCCAGAACGGGGTCCACACGGCATAGCATATACACACACAGCCTACCAGCCCCGAGCAGGACTCAACAAATCTGAATCGGCTGATAGAATCCCCCAATACCCTCATATTTCTATAACGAGAAAGAGAGAAGAGAAAGTTAGCTGACGTTGGTCTACCATATAAACCTCATCTCAAAACACACAAACGGACGTAACGTTTGTAAAGGCATCACAATGGTGACGTCAGCCATAATATAATAATAATAATAATAATAATATTTTATTAGTCTTACCCTGAGGAAGAAATGTGCAGCTATTCTGTAACTGAAGTGAACAATAACGATTCTCTCGGGTAGAGAAACTACTAGACGCAGTAATGTCCCGACAGAATGAAAAGGAAGTGATTAGACACACTGTAATACTACTGTAGGTGAAACACGAGTTGCTCACTTATACATTGACCCACAGTGGAATATGACACAACAACTGTTCCTCCAGTCAACAGGACTCTGCTGAGGTGGAAACTCCCCCATGCGGTTAAATTCCCCGAGAATCCCCCCAACTGTAAGTTTACGTCTCACAGAGAAAGTGAGTCCAAAAAGAAAACACCCCCCAGTATCTATTTTAGTATTCCTTATCATATTCTTTTAATCGTTTTCCTTTTTCTACCTCTTTTTTTACATTTTGCTTAATTGCTTTTCTGTGGCCGTTCAGTGCCAGCACTCATTCAAAGCACTTTGTAAACTGTCAGAGCAATATTTATAGATTTTAAATAAATGTTTTAAAAGAGAGCAATGTGGAAAGAAAAGATGAAACCGTGTGGCGCAAAAGTAATTCAGCATGCATAGTACATGCTGAATTACTTGAGCCACATGGAAGGAAATTCACATCCCCCCCCCACAAACTTCCACCCACCGTGCCCTTTTGACTTGGTGTACAGTAGGTTAGCAACAACACAGACCTGGCTCATTACAAACAGCAGGAACCATTACGTAAATCATTACCGCCCAGTTTACATAAACATTTCTCACTTCTCATATTTCCTACACGGTTGGCGTCCACACTCAAATTGAGATATTTCCACATCACCCACTCATTTAGTTCAAAATATTGCTTGAGGACAATAAAACAAATACCATGTTTGACACACACACACACACACACACACACACACACACACACACACCTGTAATTCTAAATACTGCAAACTATATAAAGCTAACAAGCCCTAAATAAATTAACAGTATTATTATTTAAAAATATTTTAAAACAAGGGCCCCTGGGATACATAGCCCTGATCATTTATTTGTATATTTTTACAACTTCACAGAAAGAATAACACATTCTGATAACAAAGTGCATAAAAGATAAAATAGTCAAAGAAATGTTGGCTTAATAGTTAGGTCATTTTAGTGTGTCACATTTAGCATACAATTAGATAAATACTCTATTTTTCCATACAAAATATACAATAAAATATGACTTACTACCGTATTTTAAAAACATGACGGTATCGTAAAAGAAATAGATATATAAAGAACAGCTATACTGAATAATAGTGTGCGATAATACTCTGGTTTTAGAAATCATGTATACAGCATATTCCAAATGCGTATTTTTTAGGACAAAAGGCACAGTCACTGCATTACGTTTCCTCTATATTCCTCTATATTCCTCTAAACCGAATATCAGATTTGAGCAATCTTGCATGAGTCTTGAGGCAAGAAAAGACTTCTTTTTTTCCTTTTTCTACATGTAGAAACAGAAAGCATACGAGTCATGCGTTTGATGGACCACCTACCTTCTTGAGCCGTCTTCCCTAAACCTACTTCCTGGCTCTTTGCAGAAGGTCCCTGAACACATCAAGCACCTCCGGGTCCTCCATGGGAGACAGTTCTGGAGTGTTTTTCTTTAGCCAATCAGAGGAATGGATCTGCTGTTTCAGTGTACCAATCAGAGAGTCCAGACTCTCCGTGGGTTTGGACGTCTGACAGTCCAGTAAGACAAACTCCTCACTGGCCAATGGAGTGGCCTCGGGGGCGGGGCTGTCCTCCTTGTTGCCGGGTGATGACGTTGAATTGTCAATCACGACATTGTCCGAACTGTGCCGTTTCTCTGCCGACCGCTCCGCCTCCTCGCCGACCTCTTTTATAAGGCCTGAAGCAGCAGTGGCGTTTATTTCTTTGGCTTCTTTTAAAGCTTGCCTTATCCGTGCCATGCCTGTAACAAAAGATTCAAAAAGGAGACAATTCAGAGTCTCTTCAGCTACATGATGATACACATCAGCATCTTACAATAAGTACATTTACACTGACAATTTTATTTATAAGGAATTGCAAACCTTCACTGGCCCCACGCCATAATGGTCTTTGCAAGTGAATATTTACTCAAGTCAAATACATTTAAATTAACCATTTACTTTGTGATATTTAATGTAGCGTTATATTGCTACTAACTAGGTTGTTTATTGCCACAATATAAATAATCACCAGACATAGTGAATTGTGATAGGATATTTTTTGCCCATATTGGAGCAGCAGCAAACCGTCAAAAGGTGTTTTGTTGTGAAACCTTTTGATACGCTGAAGAATACATGGAAACTACCAAAGGAATCAATGGGAAGAAACCGCCAACATGCGCTGCACAGACGCCCCTCCGAGTGCGAGCAGAGGCGGCGTGAACAAACCCAGCTCCAGGTGATGCCGTCGGTCCGAGAAGACTATGCGAAACCAACCGGGCGTCGAGCACCAGAAGGCCTGGCCGCAGCTCAGCACCACCTTGTGCCGCAGGAAACGCCTCCACAGGGACAGCTCCTCTGCAAAGGACGACTCAGCGAGGTACTGTTGGAAGGGAGAAGGAGACTTGACATACAGTATCAGGCGAAGCAGTCCCTCCGGGGGGGGAGGCCAAGTGTTGCCAAGAGACACCAAATGACTGACATATCTCCCCACCGCAGCGCACAGGTAAGTGACAGGAGAAATTAAGCGGCATCTTTGTCCTATTCATGCCATGCCATTGAGGCTGCCCTCGGGGCCCATACCTTCCTGAGGTCTGCCCAGACGTAGAAAGCAGCCGGCCAGTGCAGATAGGGGATGCCCAGGTGCTGAAGCTCGCCCGTCACGTAGCTGTGAGCGGCTCGCAGCCTGCGCCTGTTCTCGGGTAGGAACTCCTTGCTGATCCACTCTGGGACAAGAGAGTGTGGGGACGACACTTTAAAGTGGGATACGTCAGCTCGCTAAGTGGGGGTTGGGACCCCAACCCTGGAGTGTAGAACAACGCCTTTGGGGAGGTCACAATAGTTTATGCATTTTCTTTCTTTGATTCATTCATTTAGTCTAGCAAGTTTTATCATCTTTAATGGAATGTACCTCCTTTTATATTCACGCTATTTCTAAAACAGTGGCCTTCAGAATTTTGGGCACCCTCTGTAGAGAGGAGCAGATTAAATATAGAATTACCTGGGTTAGATTTCTAGATCAAACTGACGAACAACTGAAGACATTTTACCTGATGCTTTTTTTGCTCTTCTTTGCCACGGGTGCCCATAATTCTGGAGGGCATTTCATTGTTCATGTCATATTGTGATCATCTTGCTCATACCCTGTGTGTTACGTCTGTTTACGCCATCTGTTTTATGGGTTCATGGGTCAAACGGTTTGAGAACGGCTGCTTCATGCTACATGGCAACAGTGTGTTTACGCATGTGTGGTTCATCTTCAAACCTCTGTCCTGAAGCAATCGGGACACCTGGTGCTGTGTGGTTCCAGGGACACCGTGGAGCGAAGCCAGTTGATTCAAGGCCTCCACCAACTCTCTGTTCTCAGTGTACAGAGTGCCGATTCGAATTCCCCCCATAGCAAAGTCCTACACAGTGGACCAGAGACGCACGCACACGAAAACAAGGCAATGAAGTCCTCGTTATAAAGAATTAGCCACGTACGCCCTCATATTCACGGGGTGGTTTTGGGAAACTGGTCTAAAGCACGATTATCAAAATGCATTTCTGCTATTCGGAATTATTTCTGTTCTGTTCAATCTTCCCGAGAAGGCTGAAGTGAAAGCGGACCTAGCTTGTTACGTTCAACAATTTATGCTAGCCGGTTAATAACGACAATAAGAATATAGCACAGGAATGTAGTTCCATACCTTGCTCATGCCCCACATGACATGTGTTCTCTTTGGATCGGGCAAACTGTCAACAGGAACATTCGTACAAGTAGTAAGACTGGTGATGCGTTTTTAAGCATTCAACACTAAAGAGCTTTATGAGGCTTTTAGAAGGTTCCTACCCGTCGATGCCGAGGACACTGTGCAAAGTGTCCGACTCCTCGAAGACGCTCAGCATGTATACCTCGTCTACGATGGCATGGAGCTCGTGTCTGAGTGAGAAAATAACAAATGTACGCTGTAGCGCACCCTTCAAGGTTATTTATTACCGAGATAATGCAGGCTGACGGAAAAATGGCTGCTTTAGTGGCCGTCTTCGGGGAGCTTGTGAAAGCACCGTTGTTTACGGGTGCGACAGATCAAGCGGCTGTGGGGGGCGGCAGAGGGAATCATTCTGGCAAGATCGTTTGGAAAAAAACAGATGATGCGGAGAGATTCCTGGGCCACTGGCTGCACTCGACAATATGCTGATGTTAAGAGGGGCCAGAAAACGTACTTGATATCAAGCGTACTTGATATTCGGCACGAGAGAGAGAGACACACAGAGAGAGAGAGACAGAGACAGAGAGAGATAGCTCTAGGCTGTAAAATAAAGCAGAACAAAGCTAAGGCATGTCTGGAGGTTGGTCAGAGTGGGAGGCCCCGAGCCTTCGATAATAGGGGGGAAACATACCTTTTGGCAAACTCCAAGAAGCCGGTCATCTCCGCGAGGGTGTAGACTCTGGCCAGAGGGTTGTGGGGATTCACCAAGATGATCGCTCGGAGCTTCACCCCCTTACAGGCAAAGAAACCATGGGTGTTCAAGTAAGAAGAAGAAGAAGAAGAAGAAGAAGAAGAAGTGACTGCAAGACCTTTAATCAAGTGTAGATTCTGACTTTGAATAGATTGATCACTGGCTGGAGAGTGTGACGTTTGAGTAAAAAACATTAGATTTCACATCCAGTAATAATTCAGTCTAGTGCAAATTCATAAACGCCTTTCAGTTTTTCAAGTTTCTTTTGTATATGCTGTGTCTAAGACCTTCATAAGTCACTTACAAGTTACTTCCTGTAGGTGGTGCCTAAAAACAAACTAAATATAAACTGGAAGGTTCAAGACTGTTGGCATTAAAAAGGTACACCTTAACTTTGTCTTCTTGGGAGTTCTGTAAGAAAAGGTTCTCAAACTGGAGGTCAGGCCCCCCGGAGGGGGTCACAAAATGCCTGCGTCGTAAGATGACTTCAAGACATGTAATTTTTTCAATGATAGTATTTCTAATTCTGATTTAAATGTACAATTGTATGCGGTTATGTTCTGCGATACGGAACCACAACTCTATACGAGGACCTGCATCACGTCCGAGGGGTGCCACCCTTAAGTATCACACACACACATAAACGCAAGTGAATACGAAAATGAACATTAGTAAAATACCTCTTGCTTTGCTCTCTTTAGGGCTCCTTCCAGCTTGGCTACTGTGAGGTGGAAAGGCTGACTGCCCTCGCCATTCACCTGTTGTTGAGTCACAAAGGTACAACAGCAGCTCAGACAGAGACACATGGCTAACACAGAGCAGGTATAACCCAGACTAGCAGCTCAGACAGAGACACATGGCTAACACAGAGCAGGTATAACCCAGACAGGCAGCTCAGACAGAGACACATGGCTAACACAGAGCAGGTATAACCCAGACAGGCAGCTCAGACAGAGACACATGGCTAACACAGGGCTCGCTCTGTATAAATACTGTACCTGACAATCTAAAGCCACGTGGAACAGCTTCACGCCACTGTACAGATGCACGTCCTCTGTGATCACGCCGTAGAATGGAGTGGGGATTAGTATTGCATCTAAAAACGTTAGAAAATAATATTTAACAAAAAAACCTCTCAGCAGCATTATCAACATCATTCAATACCGATACATGACTGATCAAATACATTCACATATGTAGCCCTACCTGCTTGTACCTGTGTGTGCAAATATATGATGCATTATTAATAACCCATAATATGATGGTTGATTCACTAGCGGCAATTTGCATAGCTAATCGTGTATGGAAATGAGCCAATTACCATGCCAGTTGACAGTGAGAAATGACTTCCCGTCCAAGTGACACACAGTAATACGGTGGAATCAATCTAGTTGCCCCCCCCCTCCTTGATTAACACCAAACACGTGTGTATTCATACTGTACAGTGCAGCTGGTGTGTATTGTCTGTCTGGAGAATTATTTTGGGAATGAACCTTCTGGGTCACAAAGGACTGCAGCGATAGCGGAGAAGAGGGAACCACACCCATTCATCACCACAACCTAAAAGACACACACACACACACACATTCACACGGCATTATGAAAGACCCAATTAGGTCACAGAAGGAGGCCTTACAAATATGCCACTCGTTAATCTATTCGCTGAAGCAGTCGTTTGTTATAGCATGTAGTCGTGGACAGTCCTGGCAAATGTTCTGATGCTAATTTTTACCATCATTAACCGAGTTAATGAACACCAATCAAGTGATTTGTCTGATTTTGAACAATTATTGAATCAAGAGGTTTATTTACACACCAGTAAATAATCTCTTTGGACATCTATGGAGCTCACACCATGATAACATAGTTAACTCCCACCTTGAAATGATTCATGAATAAACAAGAACGTCGCTCTTTTTTAAAGAAATAATAACCGTTTACCTTTATTCAAGATCATTTTGAATATCTGAAGTTAGAAAGCATGAAAAGCAGTATTTAAAAAAACAACAACAAAAAACCACTTACGTTGTCAGCTTTCAGTGGGCTCCGACAACCACAAAAGTGAGAGAGGAAACTTGCAACTTCCCGTCTCAAACTACAAAGGGGGCCAGATTTAAAAGATGGGTTTGTTAACATCATCACAAATCGCATCACACACACAATTCAGTTTTAGAAGATAACGGAAACAATCAGCCACTTTCTTACAAGCCGTGTCCCTTCCAGTCGGGGTACTGCAACAGCGCGGAGTCCACATGCCACATGTCGGACCGGCTCAGCTGGCGGACACGGGAGAAGACGGAAAACACGAAACGTGCAGGAACACCGAGAATGGAACGCAGCAAAGAGCACGACACAACACAGTGTAAACATGGCCGCAGGTTGAGCAGAAGTACCGTTAATGACGGGCGTGCCTCCCTTACCCGTTTGCGGAGGAGGTCAAAGCACAGCTTGTTTTCGCTGGTACCCATATTGAGGATGCCCTGCGGAGGACAGCCAAGTTAGTCACCCGTTAATGATCCCGTCACCGGCTCTGCCATCCTCGTTACGTAGCCTCAGCCCTCCCTCTCCCTCCCCCCCCCCCGGCGCGCACTCACGCTGGGGTTGTCGGTGTCGTGGTGCTTGTCTGCGTTGTACAGGACGTAGCCTTCCTGGAGGATCCCCTGGTGCTGTCGGATGCTGTTGCCACGGTTGGACAGGTACGCGCTGTGACCCGGTGTGTCCGGGCCTCTCAGTGTTGCCAGGACGATCCGAGAGGCGCTCCCCGAGGCCGCAGGGCGCGGCGGCGTCGTCGACCCCGGCGTCGTCGCGGCGGCGGCGAGGGGGCGCGGTACCGCCGTCGAGGCAGAGGGGGCGCTGGCGGTCATCGCCGCAGTGGAGGGGCCCGCAGCCAGGGCCCCCGCCAGCACGCTGAGCAGACGCAGCTCATGCTGCCGCTCCTGCTCTGCCCTCCTCTCCTCCTGCTGCTCCCTGCGCTCCTCCGCCCGCGCCTCCCTCTCCAGCCGCGCCTCCTCCAGGGAGAGCAGACGCTCCTCGGCCGAGCGCTGCCAGCTGAGGAAGCCGACCAGGGCCTTGTCCAGCACGCCCGCCTGGCCCTCGCCGCGCGCCCTCGCCCCTCTCCCGGCACGCCGACGCTTCCTCTGCCTCGCGGCGGCCGGGGCGGTGGGCGTGGAGCTGAAACCTGGGGGAGGGGAGGGGAACTCGCATTAGCAGCACGTGGAAGACCTGCCCCCTACTGGCCCCCGCACGTAAGGGCAAACAGAAGCGCGAGTCCCAATACACCACCTGAGGGGGAGGTCCTCGTGTTGGTGGAGCCCTCTCCCCGCCCCGCGGCGGACTGCACGTCCGTCTCCTGGTCGTCCCCGGAGACGCAGTACATCGTTTGGGGTCCAGCGCCCGAGCTCAACATCTCCTCCTCAACGTCCTCGCTTTTGACGTCCAGCTGATCCCCCGTTCCGGACGGGTGACCGAACAGGAACCCACCTGAGGACACGGGCCCAAAGGCGCTTGTTGAGACTCCGGGCAGGTAGGATTCTGGAGCACTAGGGCTGTGGAACACCTGTTGAGCTACTACGGGAGCCGAGGAATAGGTTAGAGCCGGTCGGTTCGCCAGGACCCTATCCATGACGTCGTAGAACTTCCAGGACCTCATCTTGTGGTTGTCCTTGATGCGACGGTACTCCAGCTTCATCTTCTTGATCTTCTCCCTGCACTGGTCGCCCGTGCGGTAAATGCCCTTCTCGCGCAGGACGTTGGCTATGCGATCGAACACGCGCTGGTTGCGCAGGGAACTCTCCAGCTCGAGCTGCACCGTCTCATCAGACCACAGCTGGAGCAGCTCCACTATCTCCGGGTCCGTCCAGTTGCTTCCGCGCTCATGCCGCCTGCCGCGGTACTCCATTTTTAAATTTAGAAACGTCAAAATAATATTGGGCGTATAGGCTAATACGTACAAGATGCGAAATTAAAGGCAAACGTGCGATGCGTTTATGTCCTAGAATTTCGCGCACAACTACGCGCCGGTTCTTGAACATGAGTTCATAAGACGATTCCGGTTTCATTCATTGGTTTTTGTGGTTTAAAACCAACTTAGAAATGCTACTTTTGCATGCTTTTTTTTTTTAACCGTTTATCGCGTAATCTTCTCACCTCAAGTATAATTCGGAAGTATAACACGTCGCGATTCACCTGAGAAAAAAAAACGTAAGGGGACACGCGTCAAGTCCGTTTAGCCCGGTTCGGACTGGTCGGGTTTGGAGTGGCAGTTTGGCAGTTTAGCACGGGTTGAAACGGGGCTACAAGCTACTGACGTCATTAACTTCACACAAAAACGGGTAAAGTATACATCCGGGTTGACGGCACATGCGTGCTGTCCTCATTCCGGGATAATTTAGCCCGCGTTAAAGACACGGGGGCTGAAAGCGAGCTGGGCTGGATCAGAGCAGCCCGAGGCGGCGACGGGGCAGTTCCTGACATGCGACGGGGGGTCCAGAGCTTCACTTAACCCTGGAAGAACTATAATAATATAAAAAAAAATTTCAAATTAAAAAAAAAATATTATAATTTCACCCGTCAGATGTTTTTGTAGGAGGCCTCTGATGCAGATAATAAAAGGATTACATTTTTTTAATATCTCTCTATCTATCTATCTCTCTCTCTATCTATATATATATATTCTAGTAAGTATTTAGGGAAACGTAATGTTGCAATGCTGGGCCTTATTGGGAGCAGAACTTCAGCGTTTGCACTCACACACTGTCAAGAACATGTATACAGAACAACAACAACAACAACTCGGGGCTCATTTGCAGTGTGGATTGCTTACATGGCACTATAACAGCAAACATCATGAATAATAATCACCCAACAGTCGTCTTTTTAATGAATCAGAAGTTATTACTAATTTAAAAAAAACTGGATAAAATATTATATAGAAAACAGAATGAAAACCTTGTCAAAGAACCATCAAAGAACCACACCGCTCAGTGCATTTGTTGCATGCGCCCACAATGTGTTGGACTCCCAGCAGTAGGGAGCAGGATAGTCTAGTGGTCTGGGTGTTGGACTCCCAGCCAGTAGGGGGCAGGATAGTCTAGTGGTCTGAGTGTTGGACTCCCAGCCAGTAGGGGGCAGGGTAGTCTAGTGGTCTGGGTGTTGGACTCCCAGCCAGTAGGGGGCAG
>JAOEHI010051214.1:0-19147 GCA_025447815.1 Percopsis transmontana | reverse complement strand
TTGGCCTTGCATTTTAGTTTGGACATTATCTGTTTTTTCTGTTTTCCCGTTGTGGATTTATTTTATTAAAACCCTGACCACCACTGCCTGCTCCCTGTTTGCATTTGGGTCACCACTCCTATACACCGCTGTGACATTCCACAAGTTCAACATGTTCTTTAATGTTCTTCTCTTTAGTGTTCCAATTTGTTGGTGATTTATTAAAACTCAGCTATTTTTTCCTCGTTTGTTTTTTAATACATGTTAAATATTCATGCCTTGCGACTGTGTAACAGTTCTGGAATTGGGCTGTTTTACTTACCTCTTTTGCATATGTATGGTTTGCATTTGAAGTAGGAGACAACAGTGTTTGAGGTTCATAGTATATCAGTTCCATGTACCGAACTCTCCTTATGCCAAGGTAAATACAGTTTTCCATTCAATGGCCCCTTAAGTTGCTGCTCAAGAAACCAATCCTTGACGCATCCGCAGCCCAGATCTACAGACCGGTATCTCTTCTTTCCTTCTTTATCTAAAACCCTAGAGCTCGCAGTCTCTAACCAACTCTCCTCCTACCTCTCACAACACAACCTCCTGGACCCTCCCCAGTCTGACTTCAAGGCTGCTCACTCCACTGAGACTGCTCTTCTTATGGTCACACAGCCAGACCCTCCTCTCTCACCTCAGTCCTCATCCTCTTGGACCTGTCTGCAGTGTTTGACATGATAAACCACCAGATCCTTCTATCGACCCTAGCTGAGCTGGGGATTGCCTACTCTGCACTCTCCTGGTTTAAGTCTTACCTGACAGATCGCTCCTATCAAGTCATCTGGAATGGACATCTGTCCACTCAACACTGGGGTTCCAGAAGGATCTATGTTGGGACCCTTACTCTTCTCCTTGTACACAAGATCTCTTAGCTCTCATCCCATGGATTTTTCCTATCACTGCTAAGCCGACGACACCAAACTCTACCTCTCCTTTCTTCCATCTGACATGCAGATCGCAACTCGGATCTCTGAATGTCTCGCTGACATGTTGCATGGATGTTGTAGTGGCGATTTGTCCTAAGATTGAACAAAACAAACAAAAAATTCCAGATCAAACAGCCACTGAGACACCGACGGAGTGAATCTTACGCAGAGATAAAAAAACATTCATTGTCCAGGCAGAAATGACATTTTGGGAGGTTTATTTTTTCCTGGTTCTCGACAAACAAACATTTTAGACAAAGGACCAATGGCATTGGCTCTGGTAAAAAAACTATCAGCCCTTGCCAGTGTCTACCTCGTACATACCTAATCACCCCTATAAGTAGACTTCACCTGGTGGCTAAGGCTGCGTGGAACTTTCAAAACAAAATCACTAGCAGATACTTAAACTAACTTAAATACCAATAATACTAACAAGCTTATGTAGCTGGTCGATTCAAGCAAAACTGAAATTAAATATATTAACTATTAAATATAACATAACGATGAATAGCTCCAACAAATGTCTTCACATCACCTCAAACTCAATGTCAAAATGACCGAGCAACTCTGCCCCCGGCAAAGGACTGCCCTCAAGTGGAGAACACCTGTGTCCTCCACTGGGAAAAATCTCTTGAGTCATCCTGGACAACCAACTGTTGTCAGAGCTAATATGAATGGTGACCCAAACGCAGACACAGGCAAGGAGGCAGGCGATGGGGTTAATGGAAATTTAATAAAACCAAAAAACTTCTTCCAAAAACAGGCAAACGGAATAAAGTCCAAACAAACTAACACAAAAAGGCCAAAGGCTCAGATAAGCCAAGAAACACACCAAAAAAAAAAATCAACCCTCACAGGTATATGCAAGGACGCGGGCAGGTCAGGTCAGACAAGGACCTAGACATTGACAACAAACCCACACTGATAGAGGGGAGAACAGAAACTAAATACACAAGGGCTGATTGGGGAGAACGAGACACAGGTGAGGGCGGTGAACAGACAATGAGGGGAAGAACCATAAAAGGAGCCAGGGCGGAGAAAGGGCGGGGCCGGGAAGAACACAGGAACAAGGCAGACACAAGGGAAACGGGTCGTGACAACTGTCCTGTGCAGCAAGATCGCGGCAACGAGCCATGCCTGCAGATTCACCCCTACATCATCAGAAAGATAAGGCTGTTCGTCACAAGAGAAATGGCGCAGAGCCAGGTCCCAGCTGTAGGGATCTCCCACCTAAAAATTTTATTTTTTATTTATTTTTTGGGACTAATCCCACACAGTTGCGAAGCCGGGGTGGGAGGTACATGGGCCTGTGCACGCCAATCGTGAGAGTGAAAAACACAAATAACATCTAAACACATCAGATAAACAACACAGATTCTAAAAAAGATGTATATAATGGAAACAGAAAATAGAAGAATAATAAAAAAAGATTAATTCACAAGACCTTTTAAATGTAACTTTTGTTTAACTATAAATTAAAGTAGTTTTTTTTCTGTATTTGTCAGGCACATGAACATGGGCGTTTTGTATTCAACTGTACAAAAGTACAACATGTGTATAGAAGATTAGATTGGTTATACCATTTATAAGTCACCTCATTGTTGAAGTATGAGACAGCTCTGTTTACTGGAAATTCCTTCCTTGGAACTTCTCTGGAACTTGTGAAATCTTATCCAATTTTGTTGTTGACAACGTCAAAGATTCTTATCTCTTCCTGTTTTGAGTTCATTCTTACACCAAATACAAAGCTGTCATGCTGTCTCCCTCAGAAAATAGATTAGATGGATATTGAGAAATGAATATCTGTTGGAGGCCTTTTCAATTGGGTAAATGGTTTGAGGATATAAATGGATCTGTCCTTCCATGCTCAACATATGTGCAAACCTTTTATAAAAGTTGTCACGTGCTTTACTAAGCTACTTTCAGTACTACATTTAGCTGCATTTAAAAAGTAAAAAATATTGTCAAATATATATTGTCAAAACAGACATGGACATCTTACTGTTTCAAAGTTTCAAAGAATATACATCCATGGGTATATAAGAAATTAGTGATCTTTTATCCAGGAATTAAAAAATAAATTGCACCATGAAAATGCTTAATTTACATGTTTCCTTAATTTTCGATGTATTTTGGATTTAGCAACCTAATATTAGTAGTAGCCTAATAGCGAATGGGTTGTGAGCCCACGGACCCCTGGTTGGAGAAGCTGCTCAGTCCGTAAATGAAAATGAATTCACAAAAGGCCCAGCAACAGCAATAAACGGCAAGGTGCCAAGATGCAAGCGTGAAACAATATCTCTGTATTGTTTTGTTTTATTTCAGCATTTACCAGAGGAAGCCACCAGGAGTTCAGCTCCACTGACCCCAGTTTCACAATGAGGAGGAAGATGGAGCACTTGAGAGAGGAAATGGAGCAGATAGGCCTCCTACGGCAGGTCAGAAGGCAAATGGTCCATTTAGGCCTATGACAAGTGACCGATTTAAGATTTTGAGCAGTCCTGGGACACGATATATCATGTTGTTTACCTTACGGCTATTAAACATTCTGAATATAGAGTAAATATGTCACTATAAAATGACCATGTACAAGCAAATCAGTAGTGTTTACTGGATGTAGAACTGTTACTAACAGACTGCACTTTTTGAGTTTATAACATGTTTGACAGTTTGTGACATGATATGGGTATTTAACCAAAACTCAGGGTAAACCTACTGTAATGTAGCAACTGCAGTGTTTGTATGACCCTTTATTCCGAAAAGGTTGGGACAGTATAAAAAATTTTAATTAAATAATAAAGGGGTACTCAAAGTGAGTAGGGTAATACATCCCAATTCTAATAAACTACTCAGACGGATCGTTTACATTAAACCAAAATATTTATGGCTCACACACAAAATAAAGCTGACGCGTTTCGGCTGTGAAGCCTTCGTCGGAGCTTGTAAAAATGAGCAAGGTCTTGACTAGAGGTAAATACACATACAGTTCTACATTTAATAGAACAGCTGAAACTAATTTATAGTGGTCAATTAACACATCACATGATAATAGTAGATTACATTTTTATACTCAACCATAATTGACACAAACTTTAGACCATCATTTCGAATATTTTTCTTGACAGGTTTCCCATATACGTATTAGAAAGGTTTTTATAGAAACATTTTACTTTAAAATCATAATTTAGACCATTGTACGGGCGGTGCACCCCGCAGGTGCGCAGCCAGAAGGGAAGACACGAGGCATGCGTGGGAACCAGCGCACGAAGCGTGACAACCATAAAGAACCATAGTGTTAATGACATCAATCCAGAACATTTCTCTTTGTGCCAGTTTTTTAAAGATAGTACCACGCCTATTAGAAGGGATTATGTGTTCTATTCCAATAAATCTAAGTGTAAAGGGATCCGTGATTTGCCTTAAGGTAATGTTTGGCCATTGCATACATGTTGCTTGTACAGATTGCGGTCCAATGTTCTGCAATACGTAGCTTCAAAGACCTTTTAATTTGACCAATGTATGCAAGTCTGCATGGACAAGTGAGCATGTAAATGACGTGTAGATTTGCAGTTTATATATTGACCAATGCTAACATTTTTTCCCGTCTGTGGGTGATTAAAGAATGATTTGTTGGCAGTGTTGTGGTAGCAAGCACATTCGCCACATCTATACATTCCGTTGACCGAGAGCCAATTCTACTAGCTAAAGTAAAACATAAAATAATGTGTTGATGTAGTTTTTCCAGTATACTGTACTGTAGTACAGGGTGAACATAATTTACATACTGTCCATACTGTCACAACTTTTGTGGAATTGGGGTTGTATAAGGCAATGGGCTAAAGTTTCTCTCAATATTTTCAGAACATTGAGTCACAACTTAAGGTGTTTCTGACAGACGATGTTGGAGCAGCTCTAATGGACGGGGTGGTTCTCTGCCATCTAGCCAATCACATTAGCCCTCGGTCTGTTGGCAGCATCCATGTACCCTCACCTGCAGTAGTAAGTAACACAATACAGTATACATGTATAGACGGGTAGATTCACAGGTATAGACCCATCTTGACTTTTTTATGCCCTTGTAAGGTATAGACCCATCTTGACTTTTTTATGCCCTTGTAATTAAATATAATGAATTGTATAGGAATATTTATGTATTAACATACTAAATGATTTTCAGCCAAAGCTTAGCATGGCCAAGTGTCGCCGGAATGTGGAGAACTTCTTGGATGCCTGCAAGAAATTGGGTGTACCCCAGGTAAATACTTAAAACTAAATTTGCATAAATCACTGCTTGTATTTCCACCGCCAACGGCACCCATACTTGATATACGGGGTGTATGTCGGATCGCGATAGACGCGTCAAAGTAGTGATCGATGTCATACTCGCTCGAAGAAGAAAGCGATACAATAAAACAATATTGGAGGACATCTCGCAGATCTTGTTCTTGCTTCTCAGCATGTGACCAATCAATGGTCTGCAGTGAGTCTAGCTCCACCCTTTAGGTACTGGACCACTGTTGACTGTGATCCGATCCGTACCATACCCAAAAAAGTGGTACGGTACAGATCGGTATTTTGGTACCATTCACAACATTTGACAATCAAAACGGAAATAATTGCATACGGTAACGAACTGTACTGTACTGCTCAGAGGAAACGAGCCATTTGTCTACTGTGTGTCTGCCTTGTTACATGCATGGGCTAAACAAACTACATAATTGTAGATAAACGTGTAGTTATATTTGTTTATTTTTATATGTAATGCTATATATATGTAATGTTATATACTGTATATGTTCTTACTTTTACTAGATTTACTGCTATGCTTTCAACACAGGCAATGAAGGGTGTTAATTAATGTATCATTCAAATTGCAAATCGCTTGGTTTTGTGTTCATGGCGCATTCAGTAAACCTCACAAGAGATGAATACAACCTCAATCAACTGTTGATTTAATATTAAATTGGCTGCAGACAAGGAGTGCAGATGGTTTGTACCCAAAATATCTAATATCAACAAAATGGCAAAATATCTGAATATCTTGTGAAAACACACAGAATTTATACAACAATTGAATAACCTGTGAATCACTGAACAACGCTGCAATGCACATTATCCACAAAGATCCTGGTAGCAGATTGTTAATATTGACTGGGAATGTTCTTGTGTGTGCAATCAGGACAAGCTGTGTTTACCGCACCACATCCTAGAGGAGCGCGGCCTGGTGAAGGTAGGCGTCACCGTCCAGGCCCTGTTGGACCTGTCTACTTCTAAGACCACACACCACCCTGCTGTCTGACAGCAGCCCGAACGCTACATCCATCTCTTGTAGCCATCCAACCGACCCATCCCACGGGGAACCCTTAGTGGCAAGGGCCCACGGTTCCCACAGGGAGGCGAGTGGTCTACTGCTAGCTGACTGAATGAGGAGACGGCAAGATTAAATACTGTCCATCTTCAGTTATGACGTCAGCGGGGACCAACCCCGCCCAAATGTACCATGGTCCCCGAGGACCGCCTGTGCACACATCCTCCGGTGTACTGCACTCAGTGACTATTGAGGCCGTAAGTGCTGAAGATGATTATTGTACAGGCCTGTACCTCAAGTCACTAGGAGAACAGAGCAACATGCTGGCTGACACCATTGGCTAAACTAAAGTGGTCCTTACACTCTTGTTTTGTTCATTTTTATTTAAATTTTTTCGGAGAGATTTGTTATCACACGCTATACATTCTCGCTTACCCCTTATTTTTTTATGTTGCAGCAGATTAAAATTACAACTACAGTCCTAATGTTACACTCACGTCTATTATACCTATTTGCATGTACTGTAGGTCAGTACATCAGAGAGTCTGTCTCTGTGATCTGCCAGATATAATCTTGAGCCCCATAGCAGGGGCTCAAGATTATAGTATGCACACTGTGGGTTAGGTCTTAGCACGCTAGTAGACTTACTTAACCGTGGATGGAAGTGGACATTAGTAATGTCGCTGAGTGCATGATTTCACCAGCGTGACATGATGTCACTAAGCCAAACGCACAGCTGTCAAGACTTTTATCATTGCACCTTAAATGTGTGTAATCATATTTTAATTTCCTTGTTAATTTCAGTTAACACCTTATATTACTGTGTTTAATGTGACTTTTAAACACCTATTATTATCATTTTCTAATATGTCCTCTTATACATTGAGCCTACAGAATGTACACACAAAGTCTTTTCTTTACATGTCCGGCCTTATGCCAATATCAAAAGGGGTTTTTCCTCAGATAGGGATTCAATGTGAGACACTTCAGTAGCAATGCCTGCCTAACAGTCATGCCACTGTCTCTCTTGACACTCCTTATACAATATATTATATCAGGGAAATTAAATTATTTATGTATTTATTCATTGTTTTATATTTCTTGTTTTGAGTTTTTAGCCTTACCTCTTATTTCCCCCTTGTGGGGATTTTTTAAAAATTCGATCTTAGATCATTTTACGTTCTTGTCATTTGGAATTTGAGCTACATGCTAACACTGGAGATTGACAGCATAAAGGTAGTCTACTGTTGGCTAAAGATGTTATCCTACTCAATCATGTTTGCATTTAACAATAATTATTATTCTGAAGTGAAAAAAAATTTCATTTTCAAGTCTATTTTTAAATCCTATTTGTAAGATCATAATCAATCATCTATGCTCAATGCCGACGCGTACATTTCTGCCTCCCTAGGCGAAAAACATTTATGCCCCTCATATCGGCAGCAACACACGAAGGCCATGCCATACGCATAACGCAGAGTAAACGCTAGTGGGATTAAAGTATCAGTGCAAATCCATCCAAACATACCACTTTTACAGGCAGGGGCGGCGCCAGAGATATGCTTTTGCTGGTGCTATCGGGTTGCGTGACTTTTCAGCGAAGGTGCTCTGAAGGGTTCCCATTAATGTGCCAGTCGCCACAGTTGCTTTAATGATGCTGTTGTATAACAACATAAATAAAGCATGGAGGATTTTATGTGTCATTGTTTAAACAAAACAAAAACATACGTGGTTATCTTTGGAATGAAGCCCTATTCTGTGCAGATTGATTTCTGTCACTGAGGACAGTTTCTATAGGATAGCCTATGTATAGGTTATTCCTACTTTTAACTCAATTTAAGCTGGCATCATGTCTGATGGGAATAAATGTCATAACTGTTCAAATAGGCTACTGTTAAATGTCATTGTGCCTTAATCTGCTTTTGTGAGTGTATTAAGCATTCACATGTCACATGACATGTCAAAAGGCTTACCCTACTAGACTGGTTAAAACCATTCTGATATTCCAATCTGCGCCCCTCAGTCTTACATATCAGTCTCGGTAGGCTACTCTCAGTTGATCAAATCAAATCATTACCAGGCAATTCAACTAAACAAGACCTAAGTGGGGATATTTTTCCTATGACTTGGACTTTATTGTCGGCACTGGCTGCACTATCCACCTGGACGATGGTGATACATCGCTAGCCGACGGTTTTTAATCGAGAGTTCCATAGACTGATGCGAAGCAAATCGTACAGCTTGCAATTGAATGGCTTAACCTGTCCAGTCCCACAAGCACCAAAGAAATTGCAGGCTTGTTTATGGACTTAATTATAGACCTACAGAATACTGTAGATTGTAGAATAGTGGTTAATAACAGCATATGTGTCCCGTCATTTGATTATATTAATGTAGGCTCACAGTTTAACATCAATATGAAGTGCTCAACGTGGGCTATCATCTTTGAGTTTACCGATCAATAGGGCTAATAGGGCAATAAACAGAGTTGCAAGTTGATAGGTCTACTGTGAACGCTTCTAAAATAGCTTTGATTTCCTGAATAATACATAGGACATACAAGTGTAACTATGCACACAATAAAGATGGTGACAGAATCGTCTTATGACAAATTCTTCCGTTTTGTTAATATTGGCCAGAACTGAAAACTATGTTGGTCTCCTCCTTGTGATGCCAATGTCAACAATGTGAAGAGGAACATGTCCCTTAAGGACAGGGCATGCCGTTGTGGTAACAAAACAGACCTGTGCATCTGTTTGTCATATTACCAACATAAACATGTTTTACTTGATTTTCATTTCAATTTTTATTTTTCCTATTTATTATTTTGTGTTCTATGCAGCTGTGCATTGGTTCTTCCTCCTCTAAAGTAGACCAATACAGTACAAAAGAACGATAGTAAATCGAAGGCGACTGTTTTCAGAAGGAATCTGGTGGAACCATTTCCTAATATTTCCATACATTTATTTTCATTTAGCGCGCACTCTCAAATCTACAACGTTTATTTATTTATTTAAAATGTGATTGTATTTAAAGGCTCAACCCGTTACTTCTTCAATGCCTCGATTATGTTGGGTTTTTATATCCCAAAACGAGCGTACACTAAAGTTAGCAGTCCGGTCTGAATACACGTCGCTGTTTGGGGTTTTTCTCCACACCTACAGATATCGCTTTCACTCCATAGCCTACTAAACATTAAAAAGACACATTTGAGGTTTTTGCTATACGGTAGACATCGTTATTTGAAATTTTCCTCTGTGAGTAGGAACACCGCCATGAATTGCCGTGTAAAGAAAAGTTGTGTCATTCATAATGTAATCATATAGTTAGGCTACTCTGTAGGCTACCTTTCATAAAAAGACACATTTAAAAGTGCCAAATCTTGATATAGACAGTCAGGTATATGATTGAGAAAACATCACAGTGACCCCTGTTAACACAGTTGAAAATTGTACCATTTACAAGACTAGGCTATTTCATGATGATCCACCACAGCATTGAATAATAATAATAAGAAGAAATCTACTAATTTTCAATAATAATAAAAAGAAAAATGAGTCGGCATTGCTTCTAATGCAAACGTTTGTATTAGTTCGTCATTCCAGCATGAGAAAACAATGATTCACGTCCACTTTACTGCCAAGAAACATACATTAGCCAAAACGTTTCTTTGTATTTAAAATCAAAAGTAAAATGCATGCGGGAATACTGAATGACAACACCCAATTTTTGTACATATCACTTGTGTAAATACTGTACTAAGGAGTTTCTTAGAAAAATGTTCTTCAAACAAGGTTGTCAAAAAATAAAGCAAAATTCTTTACAACTTACTCTGTCTCAGATTGTTACAATTTGTCTTATTTGCTGGATTTTGTTTATTGATTAAATGCATACAATCGACCTACAATACATTAGTGGAAATGGTGGCTGCAGGTATAATGTGAGACATCCATAACAGCCTCTTCAAATGAAAATAAACCACTTAATAATTGCTTTGTATTGACCGTTTAAATTAACATTATGGAGAAACAAAGCGTTACTCGCTCGTCCCTCCCTTAGTCCCGCCCAGGAATTCTAGAAACCCTCCTACATACAATCTGGAAACACTATAACCTAGTATTTCGAATGTAATTTCTCTAGTACAATTAGTCATTTCCAGATGTCCCTGCTTTCTGCGATCCTCTGGAAATTGTACTGTCTTTAAGGGGTTTACAAATAGAAAATAGCCTACTCATTCAGGTACTTTCCTGATTATTCTTTTTAATACAGTATGACCTGCCAAATTGTATTTTATATTACTGAGTATATAACTTTGTATAGCTTATAGAAGAGTATAAAGTATCTCTATCTATCTATCTATCTAGGAGTAACTTCTGGATGTGTTACTGATAGTAAATACTGCAATTTTATTCATTTATCATTTTGTTCATAATTTTTTTTTTCCTGACCTAAACAGTCCTTTTTAGTTTCTTTATGATCTGATATTTGATGTTATATTGGTTAAGTCTTGCAGAGAATGATGATGGGGCAAACCTTTAAAGCAGCTCTGATCCTGGTCCTAATAGATTATAGACATTGTATGGAATGCAATACATTTACAGGTGAGTAGGAGTTTCGTTTCTAAAATCTATTTTAAAATAGATTTAGCTCTCAATCAAAAACTCTAAATCAACTGTTCCAAAGTTATCAAAGTGGTCTTGGGATCATAAGAAATGAGGCAATGACATTTAAGATTAACATGTTTTTCCAAAGCAGACATTACATAAGCTGTTATAAAACATCACCTGAGGTGTAAGGTGATTGTCCAGTCTGTCCATTCTTCTCATCCGATATTGATCAAACTTTGGCCAAGGATGCTGTACATTTACATTTACATTTACAGCATTTGGCAGACGCTTTTATCCAAAGCGACTTACAATTAGTACATTTGTCAACAGTTGGTTAACCACCAGTTTTTGCAAGCAGATAATACTATCTTAATAAGGACAGGATCATGCAACAAGGTTACTTCACTTATGCATTTGCACAACATTCCTCAAAGGTTTATCATTCACTCCTCCAAACAGTTAGTAATTACAATAATCAAAGTTGTCACTCACACTTCAAGTTATTAATTCTTCAAATAAGTAAATAATTGCTACCTGTAAAGTGCTTAGTATTCTAAGATCTGATCTAGCAGATCAGCTGTACATGTACAATCTTTTAAATCAGCCTCACTGTGGTGTTATTGACTTGTTGGCACTTTTCCTGTCAATTTTGGCTGCTGTAATGCCTGAATTTCCCTTTGGGAAGTGTATTATTATGTATTAAGTGTATTATTATGTATACTCTTGTAGTGTTTGGTTTAGCATCTGTTTGCATGAGATTACAGTTAATAAAGTAGTCATCGTATATGCTATAGTGATTAATAGGTTGACTGACAAAAGGTCCTAGATTCGATCCTTAACATCTATGAACACGCCTATGAACACCCTTGAGCAAGATGCATTACCCGTATACTTGGTCCTCAATGCTTGTAATTGTACTCACTCTAAGTTGCTTTAGATAAAAGCTAATTGTAATAATGCCATTTTACATCACTTTTCACTTCCAGTGGATCCTCCTGAGAATGTTGTGGTACTTGACCCAGGTCATCTTGGACTTCTTCAAATCAACTGGAGCCCTCATGCCAGTTTGTCAAATATGACTAAAGATCACCTGCGTTTTCAGCTAGAATACTTCAACTCATACCAGAACAAATGGACTGTAGGTTTTCGCACTAATCTATGCAATCTCACAGACTTTGTATGAGACTGTTGGTATAGACTTGATTTGGTATAGACTTAAACACTAAGCAGTGTTGACTACAGTGTCATAAGTTAGACACTTGCAAAAAGCATCAGGAGATGATATTAAGATAAAAAGGAAGTTTTCCTATCATCGAGGGCAGGATAGTCTAGTGCTCTAGGTGTTGGACTCCCAGCTAGAAGGTCGTGGGTTTGAGCCCCAGAGTCAGCTTACCTGTAAGCATCCTTGAGCAAGATGCTTAACCCCTATCTGCTTCATGTAATAGAACAATGTAATTGTAAGTCGCTTTGGATAAAAGCATCTGCTAAATGCTGTAAATGTAAATATTATTTTCAGTGTTGCCAGGGGAAACTCAACAATACATTTGGAAATCCCACATTGCTTCTTGAAAAAAATAAGAATGTACTTTAGAGTTCATGTCTGAGTAACAGGAAGTGTTTTTCTGTTTGGGCAGGCCATCCGGACAAATAAAATGACATACAGTGCACAGTTTGATCTAACAAAGGACATCATTGTGCGAGTGTACACTTTACTGAGAAGCCAGTGTACCAACGGTACTGAGGTCAAAAGTGCTCTCTTCACTGAACTGCTCCAGCAACCTCCAACCAAAGGTGTGTTATTCACGGTCATTGTAAACTGAGCACATTATTTACACAGATAACACTTGTTAGAAATTCTGAATATTATGCTTGCATATATTTAGCAAATATTAATCAATAAAGCTGTTTAGAAATAGTACATTTTAATAAACCTTTATACAGTAACCTTGTTGTCTAGTATATAATACTGGTTCAGGAAATTATAAGTTGTTGAACTCCACGATCTGACATTATACATATCAGGGACATGCAGTGAGACCCAGGATTCTGATTTGTATTTTTAATATCTTTATTAAAACTGATTTTATTTATTTAAACGCATTGTGTCCTCCTATTTAAACTCCATCAAACGAACACGCGGAACTGGGGAACTGAGACCCAGATTCCTTCACACTACATTATGTCCTGGACCCTCCTTTCCCCCAAGAAGTAATTCTGTTATTCAAATAAATAATTACATGGTTCATGGCTGGCTGGTTTTGACAGATGATAAAGATCGTATTGTTTATTTTGTGTGTCCCCTTCCTCTGCTCTTTAGGGCTGGCTGACACTATGGTCCAGAATGTTATCTGTGTGTCCTATAACATGGAGTATGTGGAGTGCACATGGGAAAGAAGCCTGAAGCAGCCACCCAACTCTCAGAGAAGTCTGTATTTTTGGTGAGTTGTGCTACTCAAAGGTGCATTCTCCATAATTGGGTTAGAGCACCCCCAACAATCCGCCCCCGCGCTCAATTGTTCGTGTTTGAAGCAAAAACTATGCGTGCAAGTGTGCAGTGCCTGTGAGGGGAGGGGAGAATGGCCACACCTAGGGAGCACTGTAGGGGGAGGATAAGCGGAATTCTCTGTTTAACTTATTATTATTTGATCATATATATTATGATTATTTAACTTCACGACATGTAAACCATACACATGAATATTTAAAATGATCATGTTCACTTATTATTCAGCGCGTCATTTCGCCACAAGCCGATTAGCCGTCCGTAAAGTGTTGCATTACCACCATCTGCTGAACTGTCCCTTGCCCTATCTATCCCCGTCTGAAAAGGCGAAACACGGAAATGTTCCTGAATATAGCTTTTATTCCAGTCATTTACCAGGAACTATGTGAAAGAGGCTTCATTGGAACCATCTTGGTTATGAACGGTCTCTGGTATAATTAAGGTCAGAAATATATGTTATCTAGTCACATCTTTGGCTATGAGCTCAGTGATTTATGGTGTTAACATCTATACAATTCACACCACATGAGTGTTATAGCCATGCCTGCCTCCCTCACACCTGCAGGCTGCAGGCTTAAAAGACAGGCATGTGTCAGATAATACCTTGCCTTGCTCATGCCTGTAATTATCTGCAATCATGGGTGATCTCAAGTGCGTTATTTCAAAACGCAACAAGATTGCATTGAACATTACATTGAACATGATCATTGTTGCCTGTTAAAACTGCCTGTATTGCTGCAATCTGTAGGCACCGACAGCTGGAGAAGACTGAGGAATGCAGAGAATATATTGTCTCCCATGGAGTCAGGACTGGCTGCAATTTCACCAGGGATTCTCTCCCTGTTTTCACTGATATCAACGTTTGTGTGAATGGGTCCTCCCCTGATGGGCTTCTGAAGCCAGTTTATCTTTCCCTGCAAATTCAGAATTTTGGTTAGTAGACTTTTGTGGAAACTGACTAAAATGAAGTAAACCAACTGAATTAGGCTACTTTGTTTGAGTTGATATAGGACTCATGGTACATGATGAATTTGAGCAATTTTTTTGAACCTTCATTGGCTTCCTTTGTTGCTCAAAAAGATTACACATTTCTAAAGTAAATGTAGTATGCATAATACATTTTTTGTAATGTTTAAATTGAGATATTTCCATTCTGGAGTCCAAAAATGAAAATATATAGTATATCTTATATCATATGTGTGTGATATTATGTTTAGGTAAGAAAGTAAGGACATTTTTTATTTTACATACTTTAAAAGAAGAGTTTTCTTGACATCATTTGTTTTTGTATTTTCTTTCATTATCTATGTGTAGTGAGACCAGCAGCTGCTAAGGGACTGCACGTACAGTCAGGTCCAGACAGGCTGCTGGATCTACGCTGGGATAGTCCTGTTGGGAGGGTTCCCACCCATTGCCTGCAATGGGAGGTGGAACAAAGGGAAGAGAGGACAGCTGGGAACCCTGTCTTGGTATGTTTTTGACATAAAAGGTCAAAGATAGGGATAGAAGATAGGCATTGGTTCCCACTTCTTTTAATATCAGAAAATAACATAAAAATACACAGTATAAACAAACATAGTTCGTCAATAAAGTCTCAAATACGTTTATAATTGCTTCTTTAAAGTATTGCATTATGTAAGGATTTTAAAGTGTGATTTAAAAATTTCCCTACTTATCAACAGCACACGATTTCAACCACTGAGATTATGCTGACTCTCAAGTCCTCGCATGACATCAGGAGAGACTGCTTCAGAGTTAGGTCCAGACTGCACAACTATTGTGCTGCAGAAGGCTTTTGGAGTGACTGGAGTGATTGGAAATGTCACCCAGGTGAGGCTGTCTGACTAAACCGTACATAAAATCGTAGCCTGCTCATAACAACGTCGCCAGACTTTTACCTGTAGTCTACTCATACACAGTCAAATGATGAGTGGAGAATGGAATTCGGCATAGAATCATTGTTATTCAAGTGCAACAATATAGGAACAGGGCTAAACTCTGCCTGCTTCGGGGGTGACTCCCGGTGTTGCTCGCATGACCTTTGCTATATAATATACTAATTTAGTTTTAGAGTTCCATCCCACATATTTACACCAACCTCCAGCATGCTCTTGAGGTGTCATTTATAACTGGGTTGGTACACACATAATATTTATTGACAAATTAGCACTTTAGTGGCTGATGTACTTTGCCAGTATAGACTTTTATAGGCATTTATTTATATACATCTCTGTATTGCACAAAAGGTAATATTGTGATACTCAACCTTTTTTACAGTGACTATGCTACCGTAAAATGTTCTTCTGTAAATGTTCCTGTAAATGGGGGAATGTTTTTTCTAGTAATTTCTAGCAACAATTCCATATGCTCTTTAATAATGTTTCTAAACATTATTATTATTCCATCACTTGGGCAGTGTTTTTAAGTTAATTAACCAGTGTTCTGATTGGCTGCTGTTCTGGTACCTTGGGGCAGGCAAGGCAGAGCCCATAGTGATGTCACCGAGGGATGCAAAACTGCATCCCTCGGTGACATGAAGGAATGGGAGTACTATGGGATGGTCACATGCCATGATTCGAAGCTGAAAGGTTGAAACTCAGTGTTTGAAAGCTTGAAATCTAATAAAAAGTTTTTTTGTGCGTTTTCCTTCTTCACAACTGCAGCACTCTTTTTACAGTGTTTCTCCAACACATTTTCAGAGTTTCAAATTTGTCACTGTTCTCCCAATGTATTAGTTGTACGGTTGTACTCATTCCTTTGTTGATAAGATAGCTGGAATCTTTTTTAATGTTATCAGGTAAAACATTATACCCAAAGGGATGGGAGTACAAACATGTTTCTTGCAGCATTCCAGGGTCTGTGGTCTTTTGGGTGTGAGCAAGTATTCCTTGCTAAAAAGAAAGGTTAGCATGCATTTTAGGTAATGCGAATGTGTGTTGTGTAAACGTGTTTATCTAATTCTATGTCCTCTCTGTATGTCATGTACTGTAGATGAGAGCGTTGTTGCCAAGATGCAGTGGGACACCACACTGGTCTGCGCATACGTGGCTGTTGTCATATTCACTGTGCCGACACTGTGTGTATGCATCTGGGCTCTGTTCAAAGCATACATCAAGGGAATCACTGTAACAGCATGTAAAGTCTCAGTGTGAGACTATTTAGATAAATTCCACTTCTAAAGACACAACCAAGATTGTGGTATAGGTTTGGGTGTGTGCATGGGTGTGTTTTACAATAATTCTGTTTTCCTGTATTGGAGATAAGATAACAGAAAACATCTCCGGTTGCTCTCCCTTCCTATCTCTGAGAGCACATCTATCAAGCTTCATGGTAATTTTTCAACAGAGACACACACACACACACACACACACACACACACACACACACACACACACACACACACACACACACACAGAGAGAGAGCGAGAGAAACATCTGGGAAAAGGGTGGGAAAAAATGCAACATCATGTATAACATTAAATTTACAAGGAAGTCATCAATAATAAAATCTAACACCTCCAAAGAACCACCCAAACTTTTATCAGCGTCAGGTCCAAAATCCATATACAGTATCGGCATTTTGGAGCAACATATTCTGCTGTCCAGATGTGGTCTTTTTCAGGTACATCCCTGTATTTTCTCGTAGGACAAGGCAAAATCCTATTTTGCATGGATCACAAGTGCATGACCGTGTGAGCAGAGAGTGGCCTGTCTGCACAAAGTATGGCAACGAAAGCCCCGCTTAATTGTACACTTGAAGACCCAAATAATAGAAGAATGGGGGGAAATTCTACTTGCTAAACTTCACATACGGGTGTCTTTAGTGCCCAAACACTTAATAAGTGGAACTAAAGGAAATATGTTATACAGTAGTAAACACTCAACTCTCCCAACTTTTTTGGAGCATTTTGCAGTCATCAGATTTGAAATGAGTGTATATTTTCACAAAACAATTCAATTCACAAGGTAAAACATCAAATAATGTGTTGTTGTAGTGTTTTAAATATACAGTAGTAAAGAGTTAACATAATTTACAAATCCCTGGGTTTTTATCCTTTGTTTTTATTAGCATTTTCCATACTGTCCCAACTTTTGTGGAATTGGGGTTGTATTTCAAAATAAGAAACTTATGTAGGCTACTGTAACCTCTAAAATGCTATTATTAAGACCATGGAATTAATAGGTTATGGTGGATTTGTACTATTTACAAACAATTGTATTGTTTTTAAACAGTATAACATATCATTTTACTTGTCAATCATGCCTCGTTGAATATAACAATTTTAGAATTATGTTCTAATTTTAAAGTACATTTTTTGCCTCTACTCTTGCCATTATTATATAACAGTATATTATACTAAACAGTTTTAGTTTGTACTAGTTTTAGTGTTGACAGAGGATGGTATTGTTGGAGTTGTGATGTTTATAGGAGGTAAAAAAAAATGTTGATGCCATAATTCTTGCCAGTTAATCTAGATGCACTTTTTTATTACAGTATGTATCAAATGTCTGATGTGGGTTATACTTTCCACAAGAGAGCTTTGCTTGATTGGATCATGTTTGATTCAATTACTTACAGTACCCTGTATATCATTAAAATAAAAAGTGAAACTTTTGTCAAATTTGCTTCTTGTTTCTTTATTGTTTAGAAGGAAGGGTGTGTGTTGGCAGAGAGGGACACTGCTGCAAGTTATTGACAACAGGCCACATTTTCACCTTGTTAATGCTGAGGCCCAAAGCACTGATATCTAAAGAGATAACTTTTTAATAGGCTTTCCACATCACAGTTGTGATATTGCATCATATAGACCTTTGTTAAGGATACGGCTACAGTATATTAAGCAAAACAGGTGTGTCTAGTTTTGCCATGGATCTTTGTTAGAGATGGAAGGGATAAAATTATGTCATGTAATGTGAAACGGCCATTCAATAGTAGGAGTAGGATTAGAACTGTCACCGTGACAAGTGATAAAGTGATCCTTTGTGCTTTGTCACGCCAACAAAACTAAGTGTTTGAGGACACGTATGGTTCATGTGTAAATACAGTAAATACAGTAGGCATGTTTGAGCTCTGTGCATGCAGGTTAGAAATCATGGTGACAAGAGCCACGATAATCTCACAAGAGCAAGGCGGCAGAGGCAATCGCTTATGGCAAGCCATTTTAACATCTAATTGAACCACACTCCTATCTGCAATTACATTTTACATGTCCATAATAGCATTTCTCCTAGTCAAAATTGTATTCTCACCAGTCAGTTAATTTGTTAATTAATTTTAATTAATTTGAACCTTTAACACAAAACACGTGTAAACTCCCCTCTGATATATGTGTGCGTACCTCATGAGTGACTCTCTCTGGTCTCTCATCAGTCTCAGTGTGACCTCACAGGCCTGTCTGAACAGAGCCTGTGTGCCCGCGGGGCCCATGACGGGGCCCATGTTCTGGGTCAAGTGGAACAGAACCACCTCAGGCAAACCAAACGTCTCCCCCTGGCGGAGAGGAGTGGAAGTGCAAGAGAAAAATACGGAGCAAAATAAGATGATACACTAAAACACTCATTTACATTTGGTCCAAATGTGTAGTCCTTTATAATGTCTCATTAAATAGGCAATAACCAGGATGCAGACCCAGGATGTAGCCTTCCATGGACATCACAATAGTGGACTGTGCGGGTATACAGTATACAGGTATAGCGACTGCACACACACGCACACACACACACACACACACACACACACACACACACACACACACACACACACACACACACACAC
>JAOEHI010051213.1:0-13662 GCA_025447815.1 Percopsis transmontana | reverse complement strand
ACCCCTATCAAACTCCAACCCCCCACCGCCTGAGGGCTGGTGGCGGGGGGTTGCGGTTTTTTTTTTGTTGGGGGGGGTGGGGGGGGGGGGGGGGGGGGGGGGCCCGCCCCACAAACCTTAAACCACCTCACAACCGTCAGATAGCTTAGAGATTATGTCTATAGCCTGTTAAAATACGTTTTACCCAGAAGGACTTCACTCCCTTTGAATAATCCACCAGTGTATTAATATAATACAGGGCCTCTGACGTTTTATTAGGCCTATATTCTTTTATCCACATAGGCCTAAACTGCTGGCCTAGGTCCTGTTTTTTCCACTGTGCATTATGCATTGTAATGTGTGGTTGCTACTGTAGCATTGGCAATTTCCTTCGGCATTAATACAGTTTGTATCTATCTACTTATCTATCTATCTATCTATCTATCTATCTATCTATCTAAGAGAAAATGTTTCCTTCGATTATACCCCGCCAACCTCCACCACGAAATTAACATTGATTCTTATAGGTTAAGTATTGCGAAGGGTGTGTCTTTCTACCTGGATAACCCGGTAAGATTTCGAATGGGTATGAATGAAGTGTAGAGTCGGGTATAAGTGGGGCGTGGTTATCTAATGACTCATTTAATGCACTAGGGAAGACAGGCAAGTGCTTCATATTCACGTCTTTTCAACTCCAGGCTGTATCATGAAAACAATCGCTGCTGCGTTTCCTGCACATAAGGATGTTCGGCGGGTAAGAATAACTTTTTGAGTTATTCGTTTGTTATGTGTTATCATGTCATGTTAACTGTGAACTATTTTGACGTGTAGACTTAGCCTATTTGTCTATCCACAGGTTTCTAAACCGCGCATGGAGAAACGACGGCGAGACCGTATCAACCAAAGTCTGGAAACATTACGACTTATGTTGTTGGAGAATAGGCCTACATGTAATGAGGTGTGTGTGTGTGTGTGTGTGTGTGTATGTATGTACTCTCTAAGCAAAACAATGCTGTCGAGTTTACTTTTACAAGTATAATGTTATTTCTATTTACTCTAGGCTATTGCCTACTCAAAGGCAGTCCATAAATACATCAAAGGCAGTTGATGTATTTATCTATTGTGTTTATCTACTGTGTTTTGCATCTTATAGAAACTAAGGAATCCCAAGGTGGAAAAGGCAGAAATTCTTGAGAGTGTGGTACATTTCCTGAAGACTGAGATGGAAGTTGAAAAGCCGCATTACTCAGACAGAGTCCTGTCCAAAGACTATCAAGGAGGGCTGAGGTCCCCCTGCAAGAACTACCAGAAGTACGGCGAGGGCATGAGGTCTTGCCTGCTCCGAGTTGGTCACTTTTTAGCCACCAAGAGCCAGGAGCTGGGGGAGACCACCAGAAATGATGATGATGCTGCTAGCTCACTGGACCCACAGATGGGGTTTTCCAGTGTCCAAACGCCGCACGCTACTCCTGAGCAACTCCACAGGGCATTGAAGACCACTTCTGTTTGCTATCCAAGTATTATATCTGGACAACATTTGCCCGCACACCACTATCCTATCAGGCAGGTATCCCACCCTCACATGGTCCATGCTTTGCGCGAGTCAACCCAGAGGACTGGCCCCAGCCATGACCACGACACCAGGAAGCTTCTGTCCCCCAATCCGACCATGGACTTGTCTGACCCTGTGTGGAGGCCTTGGCCTCAGTGAAGACAACAGCACAAATGGGTTCCCAGTATGGCACTATATACTGGCCATACGGTCACCCTCTCCTACAGAGCTAATGGGCTGAAGGAAGCTTCTATAGATGTATTTGTAGAGGTCAACTGTGTAAATCTGTGTATGTTATTGTATAGCCTATGTACAGTTTTTTTTTTTTTTTTTTGTTACTATGGACTGCCTATGACATTTATTCTGCCCTACGCTTTTGAAAACATTTGTAAGATCTTTCAGGATTTTAAATTTTTTTTAAGGACATTTGACCTCTCAGACTTTGTCTATCTAATATGAGGATAGTTTTTTTTTCTCGTTTCCATACTTTATATATTTACTTTTTTTTTTAATAGGTTTCAGACTAGTACTTGAATGTCTTTGAAATTACTTGTACATAAGGCAACATAAGGCAACAATTCTAAATGTACAGGATTATGCAGATTTGTGCTTTGAAAAGTTAAGGATTATGCTTTTGTTGTTTGGTCTGAAAATGTTATCTTGTCTTACAAGAGCCTCGGACCTTGAAGAACAATCATGTTTAAATGGTAGACTAAGTGGTGCATTGTTTGCAATAAATGTCCTATTTCCTGAACTATCAAGCAAGTCTGTCTTTCTAGATTGTGCCTCCAAGAATCTGAATAGTTTGCACACTACCACATAGTTAACACATACTTTAGGCTTATACGGGCTCGGTAACCTTTATGGAACATTCCAGTGTACATTGAGATGCTGATGGAACTGTTGCTATGAACTAAAGTGCAGGTCTTTATAGCCATTTGCACATTGTCCAGTTTCTAATGTCTACAAGACCATTAGAAATGTTTCAGTTTGATGCACTGTAAATATGGCTTTTAGGATAAATGGCTCACACAGCCATTTATCCTAAAAGCCATATTTACAGTAGGTATGTGTGAGTTAAAAGCCAGGTTTTGTTTTACAATATAAGGCATTTTCCCTGTCTTGCAACCAGTTATAGTTCAATGGTTAGCCCTATAGGCTACCTCAATAATCCCACTATAGGTGGCAAACAAATACAGCATCACACTGCAAAGAGCCACTCAACGCGTGTGCGCGCGCACAGACACACTTCTAGAGCAAAAGTTATGCTTATAGTTGCAGCCAAATGCGACCTCCCTCACTGAAATGTGTGTCGATCAGCGGCAAGTCACGTCGGTCAGCGAAATTCTTTATCACGAAGTAAAAATTCAAAATTCCTTCAGAGAATATATCACGCCTTCGAAAGTGAGTCAGCCACAAAGAGCCATGCGGCTCGCCACTCCTGCACTAGTCCTATTTTAAATTAAGTTTAGTATAATGTTTTGATATAGGCCGGACCGAAAATGCTCATTAAAATATAGGCCTATTCATTGCAGGCTACTCTCAGGCTAAGGCCTTGCATAATTAGGCCTACTCAACTTCCAAACGGTGCATGAAAATTGCCAATTGACCATTTTGTTCTAAATGGTAGTGAAATAGGGCATTCACACTGGAAGACGATTTCGGTCGTTAGAAAGACAGAGACATGTAGACTAAATCGTTTTTGTCATTTTTATTGTTTATTTCAAGTAGTTAGGCTAGGCCTAACTACTTGAAATCATAAACTATAGGCCTACCCTACTTTTACTTAACGGGCATCCATCACGCACACTCGGGCAGTGACTTTAGCAATGTATGGCCTATCGATACGTTATCAGGTAGCTAGCATTTGCGAGCCTTCTCACAAGCTTGTGTCTATGACAACACGACGCATCAAAGGAGGTGTTAGTCTCGCTGTGGTGACCCCTGGACAGGATGCTCCTTTGTGTTTTTAAGCTTTTCTCGCCTCCCAGAGAAAAGCCCATGCGCCTAAGTAAATTCATTTAATTTGGAATCAGATTAAGGTTTCGTTTGAGGTGCATCTGCCTCAATGAAGATTAAATGGATGTTATTGGAGAATCCATTGTCATCTAACCTAAAAGGGTCACAGGGATTAGGGTATTGCGGATGTATCTCCTTAGACGTTTCCTAATTGTTCGGTTCATGCAGACACATTGGAACTGGTCATTGAACAATTCATTGGAAAGCTATAGGTCAATTTATTATATTCGACCGACATATAGCCTAGTAAATAGTAGGTAGTTTGGATTTATTGTCATCACCTCGTTTAAAATGTACAGTAGCCTATGGGTATTCTCACCCTTTGGCATTTTTAGCTTCTATAAACCCATGTTTTAGGTGTAACCATTTGGTGAAAAAGCCAAGGCTCATATGGATATTCCACGAGAATACATAGCCTACCCATATGAACTCTCAATGGAAGCCTAATATAGTGTGAGAAAGAAAATGTTTACGTGTAAGTTAGGTTGCCTAATTATCACGCACAATTTAAAGAATTGTTAAGGCGTCTGGAACATATGGAACATATTATTGGTCAATTCAAATAAGATAAATGAGCAAAGTGCAAGCCTCGCCACGTGTCTGCAGGATTAAGAATTATATAGGCTCACTAGGTTATAAAAACACTCAGCACCTCAGGTGTTATATAGACTTCAGTTTTCCTGCACACGCGCTGGATGCGCTAAGTCACACCGACAAGCAAAAGGGCACATTTGGTCTCAAATATTTTCGCCCATCTCAATGTGAAATCAGAGCTATGTAAATGTAGGCATGAAGGTTATTTGCTAAACAATTATTGTGCACGCAGCTAGATCCTACTTTTCCACAATTTTGTCTTCTTTAGCCAATTTGGTTTTAACCCTCCGCTGGAGGTTGATGACTGGGGAACGGCAATTTAGCAGGGGATATCAATGGCAATTAACGGTTAACAGTACAGCACGCTGTGCCTTTTCTATTTTATTGCAAAAAGAATAGGGGCGAAAGCAGCGGGGCGGTGGCATGCTTAATTGTCTGTGGGCAGTCGCACACTGACCAACATCTGCTCTGGTGGGCTCTCGCCTGCCCTTCTAATTAAAGCAAGTGTTCCACCCCATGCTTTCAAGATGCTGGGGGAAGCCTGCATAAAAGCATGTGCTCTTTGTACTCTGTAGTTTTTGTGCAAAACTAGTTGTTCTCAGTTCACTATTGTTGTGGGGTTTCTTTTCATGTTTAATCTGTTTGCTAAAGTTCATGCCTTCTTGAGGACCATGGAACAAAGTGAGGGAAACAGGGACAACTCGATTTCTAACAAAGAAAACGATTTATTAGTAAGAGAAGTAGTCAGGAAGGGATGCTAGAGAGTAGTATTTCGACTGAGGGAGCAGTGAGGCAATGTGTATGTGATCTCCATCTGATCAAACTTTGCCAACAGGTCGCCCCTGGGCTCGCTGGTACTCCTGTTGTAAACTTGACAAGACTTCACGATGCTGGTCTGACTTCTTCTCCAAATCTTTAAGGAGTGTTTCATACCTTTTACTATAAGAGAACAGAAAGCAGAGAACTGTTAAATAAAATCATGTTTTTTTTATTAAAAAGTGGATTGTAGAATTGTATATTTAATGCTTTTGTTTTTTTGAGTATTGAGGCTATTATGTCCTTTCTCTTCACAATTGTATCACTGTAGAATGGTGACACATTTTATCATTATGGATAAGTTCCATCAAATCACAAAAAAATAAAGAAATAGATTCCCAATAATAACAGATGAAGAAAAGGGTAAATCCCAGACTGTTAATCGGAAACATGTTGGGTGTACCAAGATTTAACAGGTGAAACTACAGAGCAAACAGGAATAAGATAATGTATTATAAATGACTAGGAAATGTATGTGTATATAAAGCCTAATGTTGCAGAAATACAATATACACTTAGTAAACCACCACATTTTGCATATAGTCTGGGATTTTACTGAATGTGGCCAGTTTGGACTCCAGAGAAATTATGGGAAACAAGTTTATAACAGGCCTCTATACCACTGCTTGTCTTGTGCATTGACAGGCCTTATAAATGAATGAGCGAGGATTCTATTGTTCACACTATCAAACTCACATCTCTCCATTAATGTACTCTAGTCTTTTTGTGACAGTGGTCTTGGCCTCTTCCAAGTCTTGCTTCACAAGAACAGGGCCAATAAGTTTATAAACTGTGTTTGCACTGTCCAGCAGGTCCAACTCCTAAAAAGAAATAAAGCATGTTTAAAATTGGGCAATATATCAACTGATTGAAAATCATTTCCACTAATCAAAATCCCAAATGTTGATACAAATTCCCGACCTACCTCTTTTACGATATTGTTCTCCGTTACCTGCGTCTCCAACTTTTGTCTTGATGACATTGTCTTACTAATATCTGCATAAACATAAAAAAATTTAAACGTGTAGCATTAAGCTAACCAGTTAGCTCCACACATACGAACACGACACGATTGCCATGCACCGAGCATGCAATACTAGCATTTACCTTTCTGCATCAGTTTATATTTGTCTAATTCTGATTGCAATTTCTTCTGGATGGCCTCCGCCATATTTACACCGGACAAACGCGTTAAACAAACAGAAATTATATTAAATTGATAGGCAATAACAGTTTTATCTCTGTTACAGCTAACGAGAAAAGGGAGTGGTAAAACCGGATGACACGTGATACCTTCAGAATAAGAACCCTCTCTACTTTTAGGCAAAAAGGTGTCATGATAATATTAGATAAAATAAATAAAATAATTGTACATAAAATATCATTATTTTATATGTATATGTTATATTTATTATAGTGCTATTTGTGTTTTTTTAATGAAAATTGTCCCAAAGCCATTCCCGAAAAATACTCCTACGACATTACTTTGCGACACCTAGTTCAGTTCTAATTTCCTCAGTTGAAGATGGCTTCTTCGTTTTGGAAAGGTGTTGTCGGCGTTGGACTGTTTGCTTTAGCGCATGCAGCTTTTTCAGCGGCACAACGTAAGTATTAGGGAAGAAATTAAGACATCTGTATTGTTGTGATTATTTTCTGTTTGCCGGCGTCACTTCGCTAAGCAGGGTGACAAAAGTGCGATGCGGTTGCGGCCTTTCCGTCCAATAGCTGAGTACCGGTAGCTACTAGCGCAGGACAGCGCTTAGCTCTGCTAAAATGAATCGAAATTAGTAGAAGTATGAACGATTTCAGTACTCAACGATAATGCGTTTTAACTTAACTGTTGCTAACTTATCCTTACATGGGGTGATGTACGTTGAGACAAGAGACTGTCGGAATGCAAGTTTCCTTGGATTCATTTATTCATTCATTCATTATTTCCCAAATGGCCTTATTATCCCAGATTGGTAACAATATTTTTTTATTTTACTTACAGATCGATCATACATGCGTCTCACAGAGAAGGAAAATGAAACGCTACCAATCGATGTGAGTATTTTGTTTTAACGCTTGTGTTGTCTGTTTTGATGTACAGTAAAACTCCAATGAAATGTCTTTTTGTTTTTCCAGATTGTTTTACAAACTTTATTGTCATTTGTTCTGACCTGTTATGGTATTGTCCACATTGCTGGAGAGTTCAAAGACATGGACGCCTCTTCGGAGTTGAAAAACAAGTAAGTTTCCTCCATTATAGCTTTACTGGATTTTCATTGTCCTAAATAACACATTATTCAGCATTCTATAGAGTGCTTTGAATGTCATACTTTGTTCCTCCTGTATTGTTCTGATTTAGGTTGATTCAGGTTTACATTGTAATCCCTATCTTTATTTATATGTAATAGTTCCCATGTTGCACCTGTTTTGTTCATAGTGTCTCATATGTATCCATTATTATCTGCCTCAGCCTAATATAGGAGAAACAATTACCTGGTGTTTATAAATGCATGCTGTTCTGCCATTGACACATTAAACTTTTTTAGCCGTTAACCTCTATGCAACATAATGTAGTCCTACAACACCCTTACCTTTCTTGACATTCCTCTTTGTCCTAAGCTGGTTTTGTTGCAAGGTGTTTGGTATAGCAGCGTTTAAAACATCCTGCTTTAAGCTTTCCTTTTTAATTCTAAACCAGTTTCCTCAGTGGAGGCAGAATATGAATCCTGATTTAGTAAATGTGTTCAACACTGGAGAATTGCATCCTCTGTAAGGAATACTAACTTTAATTTGTGATAATTTCACCTTCTTTCAGAACATTTGATACACTGAGGAACCACCCGTCTTTCTACCTTTTCAATCACCGGGGTAGGGTGTTATTCCGCAGTCCGGAGCAAGAGCCATCCTCCGTACGCAACCAGCAAGCCCTGCCCAATCCCCTACGACTACGCAAGCTGGAGCATTTGCACTGAGACTGGCCTTTCCTGCCCTAATGTCGTCCTCTGTGCACAGATGAGCTGTTTGGTTAGATGGTGGGGCAAGTGAGAATTAATTTTCCCCAAGTTTTAATTTTTCTTTGTACATACACTAATATGCTGTTAAAACATTCATCTCTTTCCAGAAACATGGTCACCACCATATCTAACACTGACTGTGCCAACCCTTCAGAATTTCAACTCAATTTGTTTGTATAATCGTTAATGCTTCGGAGTTGTAGGATTTTGAGACATTCACCCGTTCTTCATGCCCCTTCTGTGCAGATTTGGGATGTTATCATTTGTTGCGCAAGGGAGTTAAAACATTTGTTTCATGAGCCACACATTCATCTTGAGCATCTTGAGAGTGGTCTTAAGCAACTTTTCATTTCATGTTCAAATTTGTGGTATGAACTAAGGGACCCTAAGGGACTGCATTCAAGAGAATGCTGTTTCCTGAAGGCAAATGCTGATATATAAATTCTGTATGCAATAAAGAGTTAATTGTCACAGGAAATCGAGGCAAAAATTGCAACTGAGGAAATGGGTGTCGCAGCAAAAGATTCTGTGAATACTTATCAGAACGTAATGGTACATTTATTTGGACGGTGGTCAAGTTTGTTTTGTTTTACACTCATGTTACATTTTGTTATTCAAGGTTTTTAATTTAATAAATGCATACTGATTTTACAAAAGTCTAAATTTTCTTTTTTTTTAATATTTGGCATTTGTCTTTTATTTGGGATGAACCATTGCTAATTAACTAAAGGTTAATGGCCTCTGCTACCATCTAGAGAAATTAAATTGAATAAATATTTTCCCTTTTAAAAAGGAATACTACTGGGTTTGTGCTGGAATTAACCTTGTGGTTGAAACCAGTGTTACAAATGTTTTGTTCCCCCCTGCGGCACTCAGGCTCACGCTGTTCTATAGGCCTACCTCTGCAGCTGCCCACACTTCTGTGCAGTTGTTTTAAACAGCAAGCAGGGGCGGAATTGAGTGCATTTTAGTAAATTAAACGATGCACAAAATCATTTTCGAGTCTGAGACGAGTGATTATGACAGATGTGTTGCAGAAGGTGCCGGGCTGAGAACAGATCACTGGATACACAACTATTAAATCAATACATTGTGTAACTCTAATGCAGGCATTGTAGCTTTTATAAGTTCAGAAAACAGTGTTGTTTCACCTGCCAGTTCATGCATTTCTGTCCATTTCTGAAATTGACAGTAAATCTCAAAACTGCTCATAATGTAAGAGTGTACACATTAACACATACTACTCTACCTGTGAGGCTTTTGTTTTCTCTTTAATTGAAAAAAACTTTCCATTATATATATTTGACAGTTTAAAAAAGGGCCTTTATACAATTTCTTTCAAAATATTTTTATACTCTGAAATGAACTTGACAAAAATATTCTATATTAACATTAAAAAGTAGTTTACATTTTTCATTGAAAAAAGAAAACCAAAATCTTGCGTTTCATGTGTAAAACGCAGCAAAAAGGAGGATTACCAGCCAGTTCAAAAACAGGTGTCCGTCAGCTGTAATGAGGCAGATGCTTAAATTCCATGGACACTGTTGTACTCCTGGAGGAGAATCAATGGAGTGACTGTGATGTTAAGGACGGGGAGGGGTGGGGGGTAAGGATAGGTTCCAACCTACCAAGACGGACCTCAACAGCTGTTATCTTGATAGCCAAATGTTCATATATTTAACTGAACACATGTACTATTGCTTTGTTGGCAGAAAAATAACATGTAGGTGGTCATTATTCACCTTATTGTCAAATGTGGAAGTAAAGCGTTCTGTTTTGTGGATGATTAGAAGATATAAAATGGTGAAAAATATTCCAAAAGATTAATTTAGTAATTTCAAATTGTTTGATGACTGGACATGCCCCTCAAAAGCTCACTTTTGCATTTGAAATTAAGGTGAGTTAAGTTAAAAGTTATGGTATTGTCCAGCTGACCTGTCCCACATTAAAGAATTGAGGTAGACCGGATTTCTCATGTGAGCCAAATGTACACAATTGAGTATTTCTTATAGAAAGTGTACATGCGCTACTACAATACAATAACATTTACATTTCAGACCAGCTGAATAAAGCTCCTTTTTGTAATAAATAGCTGTCTTGCAGCCCAGTTCTGAACAAATTGTGATAGGAATAAAACAGGCTTCACAAAAAAAAAAAAAAAAAAAACTGCCTCCTGCTGTCAAAGGGTCTGTCTGCTGGTTGTGTACCTATTATATGGAGTGCAAGTGTCTGGCAAATGACTGTTGTGGACTCAAGACAAAAGCCATATGAATGACATCTCTGAATGAATCTCATTACCAGTACCCAGAGAGTTTACCTCCTCACCTTCAGGTCTGGCTGGGTGTGATGCAACAGAACTGGACATTTGTCAGTTTCCTCTTTTCCGCCGTGTAGCCAAACCACAGAGTTGTCTTCACAAGGTGGCATTACACAACTGTCCACGTCACAAGGGCAGATCTGTGTTCATCCTTCTGATGGTGCTTATTTACTATCTACTGTGATCATTATGAAGCCGCAAATCTGCTGTCTGCCTTTCCTCAATCTCCAGAAGGGCAGTTTCCAGCTGCTGGATCAGAACTCGCTTCTTGAACCTTAAAGTAAGAAACGTTAAAGAAAAGGGAAGGGAAATCAAAAAGAACTGGGGGTTGTATCTTTCCATTTCAAAATTCGAACTATCCAAATGCAACCCAGGAGACTTTCAGACAAAAGGAGCATTTATCAAAGCAGAAAGCAGCCATAAAGGGTTGAATAGTCATGTCACAGAAAGCTGACGTCATTAGGAGCTAATGATCTCGCCACCTGGAGGATTTGATTAGTGGCAGTACTTGGACATTTTAATCTCTGTAGTTTTTACTGTCAAATTATTTCCTGTGATTTATGCAAAAGCAGGAATGTGGACTGGCAATGTGGTTCTGGCGGTGTCGGTTCTTACCTGGCTGCCTCTTTGATAACGTGATGGATGAAGTACCTCTGGACATTCACAGGTCCTTTCACCTCCTCTAGTAGTCGGAATATTGACTCATAGTCTGAAAAAAAAAACAACATCCAAATACGATGCTGTGATGAAAATATTAGCTGAGGAGATTTGGCATTAAAACTGTGAGGCTCTCTGTGCATGTGACTTCTCAGTTGATGATATAAGTGATATACTGAATGCATTCAATTGTATTGCATAATTTTGTACCTCTCAAAACAGAGACGAAGAGCCAAATGACCCATCTCATACTCACTGCGACCAGGTTTTCTAACTTCCTTGATGACCCTCGTCCGCAGCTCTGCCTGGCTGCCATCCAGGGGGGCTATGACTACAGTCTCTGCCACTGTGGTGTCAGTGCCGTCTAACGCCTCCTGCTGGCTTGGTGGACTCAGACATTCACAATTCTGCTTCCCCTCCACAGTTCGCTGGTCTAGGCCATCTTCCATGGGCCCGTCTTCCATCTCACAAATGTCCTCCTCCTTCCCAGCTCCCTCCAACCCAGTTCTCTCCCCTAGGCTGGTCGGGGCTGGGCTATCTGCCACAGCATCCACCTCAATAGGCCAGCTGTCCCCTGTCTCAGGGCCCAGACCCCCCTCTCCATTACTTTCAGTAACCGCCACGCTATTGCCATCCACTCCTGTAAAGAGAAAGAAGAGTGCCTTTAATTCAATTTCAAATGTAACCATTTAATTCATATGTTGATCAGCTCTTCAATATGGTTGCACTAGGTTCACCAAAAGCTACTCTATTGGCACACCTTTTTGATGTGGGATGGGCTTGATGGAGCTTGGCTGTCCCGGAACCACCACAGGACCCTTTCCCACTGCATGGTTGGTGTTTAATGGTGGAGTCTGTGGCCGTCGCAGCAAAGGGGACATGCTCCGCCTTCTCTTGAGTGCCGCGCCCGAGTTGGAATCACCCGAGTTACCCCTTTTCTTGCTTTGAGGACCCGTCACAAACTCATCTGCCTCGTCAATCATCATCCCCTGAGATAAAGAAATAAAACGACATATATTATATCCATAAAATCATTATACTCAATGTATTCTTCTTGTGGCTGTTGCTGTGTGGTTGGCATAGTACCTTCTTGTCCTGTTTGAAGGGATTCCCGAAGGTGTGCAGGCGTTTAGGCTGATCAGGGTCAATCTCTCTTAGTGGAGAGGGCATCATCTTTAGGTACTCTTGATAATTTCCCATCTGAGCCACTGGGATACTGTGCAGATAGTCTTAAAACAAACATAATAGTTAGTATCCTTAAGGTATGAACGTACATCAAGTATTGATGAAAGGGTCAACTACTTGGGAAATGTAAACCTAAAAGGGTTTTAGGCTTTAAAGGTTTTGCATTGTACTATAAAATCTAAATTGCAACATGTATAATTAAGGTTCTTCAGATGCCGAAATCATAGCCTGATGTTTTAAAAATCTCTCAGACAGGGCCAGTTGGCTATCGAGTGCCTGTTTATGGTGAATGTTGGACAATGGTGAGAAGTATTTTACATTTCTTCATGATATTGCCATTGTGTGTTTGATATGCTGTACCTTCATCTTGGCCTCTGATTAGTTTTTGGGTGGTCCTCAGCAAATTGGAGCGCATCCTGGTGAGCTGATCCAAGAGGTTCCATCTTGGGATGTCATAGGCATTCCGGTAGGCTTGAGGCTTTAGATCCTACAGGCAGGTGGTTGACGTTTACACTCATTGCTCGTCACACACAGAACATCATACAGAACAAAACGCATGAAGCGATTCAGGAATGACCCAGAAATAAGCCAAAGCTACCTTGTTGAGCAGGGCGATCTGGAAGCCAGCAAACTCTTTGAAGTTGACCTCAGCCAGGCGGAGAGGGGCTTCTCCTGTGATTCCCTGTAGAAGCTGCTTGAAGTCACGGCGGTGGGCTAGAGACAGTGAATTAGAATGGTTCTTCACCTTTATACCGGTCTCCTGGGGTGCTTTCTTCCCCACAGACACTATGAGGCGGTCTGATTCAATCTTTGCCTATATACAAAAGAAGGGGGAAAAAACGTCTTAATTAATAAAATCATTCATCAGTGTTTGTTTTTGTTTAGTTTGATTAGTTAACATCTTATGAAGGTATTTTTGAGCTTTGCAAATTCTATAGCCTATGCTTAGAGGGTTTACCTGCTGGCTGAGTTTCTTCAGATAGGAGATGACACTATAACTTAAGCCACAGTCCATGTTGTCTGAAATTAGGTTGGGTGCACCCATCATCCTCAGAGCCTTTTTCAAAGGCTGTGGAGAGACAGAAGGATATTAGAAATACCCAAGCAGAATACTGGCACGGCGTGTTGTATGAAGGGGCTCTGTGTATATTGTATTACCAAGAGGTAGTAAGGAGGCATTGTCTTCAGGTAGATCTCAAAGGCCTGGCGCCACTTCAGGTTTGGTTTCAGTTTGTGCACTTTGAACAAGTCATCTAGAAGGATGGAAAAATGTACCATACAAAAAGGGCCGTAAGATTCCAGGTTTGTGTGCTGGCCTTGAATGCAGTTATTTACGATTATCTTTATGTTGTAATCCAGAAGATTCCCATAACCAGTGATGGGAAACTAGTTCAGTTCATAGTTCATAGTTCAAAATTGAACTAAGTTCGCAGTTCAAAAAATGAACTAGTTCATAGTTCATTTTTTCCATATTTTGCTGCGAGCAATTATTTTTCAAAATTATTGCCACAGCCCATATAGAACCACAGACAGCAATT
>JAOEHI010051212.1:0-19155 GCA_025447815.1 Percopsis transmontana | reverse complement strand
TATGTATTTGCATTGTAAGATGTCCTTGAGTGTTTAGAAAGGCGTCCCAAAAAATAAAATGTATTATTATTATTATATATATTTTATTTATTTACATTTTTTACACACACACACACACACACACACACACACACACACACACACACACACATTTTTAAATGGTGGAAAAGGATTTTACACAATTTAAACAGCGATTAAATTTTAGCAATAGACAGGTTAAAGATGATTTTTTTTAACCGGCCATATCCATTTATGTAGAGTGTACCTGCCTACTGTGAGCGTACTGGCGCCCTCTGGCTGTCGTCGCATTATCCATGTGGATGCTTCACATTGGCTGTTGTCGAGGTGGGTCCCCGACAACAACATGTAAAGCACTTTGAGTAGGCCTACCTTAAATAGCGCTATATAAGTGTAATGATTATTATTATTATTATTATTATTATTATTATTATTATTATTATTATTATTATAACGTTAGTTATTGTGTGGGGGTTTCTACATATCATAAAGTGGATTTCACTTAAGTGAAATACAAGCATAGCTTGGTACAGTATGATATCGATATTGCAAGCTCCACGATTTGTTCTGTTCTGCATCTCAGAGTGGAAACTAGTCATTGCGGTGATAATAGGTGTCAATAAAATCATTAGTACATCATTGGACACCTTACCTTCAACTAATCAAACCAGCAAACGTTTGATGGTGATTTTCAAACACAGGTCTTTTTGACGACCTTCCACAAATTAGACCCATGTGGAGATGACAGGCACTTGTTTACCTCCCCGCCTGATTGGGCCATGATTCCATAACCACCTGACAAACGGTCAAACAAAGAAGCAAATTGTAGAGGCAGAGCTTACAAAATCAGGATGATTTAACCACGCTGATACAAACCGTCTAGACAGGTTTAAAGTTATGTTTAATGATAATTAAATGTATTTAAGCATTCAAGACAATATGAAATAGGCTGCTGGGGAAAGTGGACAAGAGTTAAGGCTTAGGGGCTCTTAAATGTAACTGGAAGGCACCTGTGCTTGTGAGCAGAGGCGCCTTAAGGGGAAGGGGTTACAGTAGGACGATTCCTCACAAGCCACTATAATTATTGTTTGAAGGAGAAGGAGGTGAGCATATTATATTATTTCATAGGGCCCAACATTTCTAGCAGCGAGTACTTGTCAGACACAAGCACTTACTCAGCAGAGATGCTGCTAGAAGGAATACAGCTACCCTCACAGTTAATGTACGCCACCACTCAAAGCAAAGAAAACAACCCAAACAGTTGGACTTACCTGCTATACCATATACACAATTTGTCTATTACAAGGCTAAAACTTACCATGGTTTTAGACGAGATGAATATGCTACACCAATTGTTGCTGTAGAGCAGTCACAGGTTGATGGAAACACAAAACCTAGCCAGACAATAAACAACGGCAAGGGCACCTACAAGCGGACAGGCAACCATAGTGTCACCTTAATGATGTGTCTGGGAACGGCTTTGAGGATCACCTGATGGAAGGAGACGTAAACTGCAGGTATGAGGTTACGAGCATCTGTAGCGAAGACAGCCCTACAAGCGTCCTTCACTACAGTAAACCCGGAAGCAGTGGCTTGCTATGACAGAATCCCCTGTGTGTCTTTAGGTCAATTATGTTCTCATTTTGTGGAAGAATTATTCAGAAATACTCCATTTTGTGTCTGTACGACCTATGTGACCTTTATACCAACAACAGGTTTAACATTGAGAATGTAACCCTACGTTCCCTTAAGTACAATAAGTACAATATGTTTCAGTATTGTATTACAAACGTGTGGGCGGCTGTAGGTGGAGAAGTAGAGAACAGTGTGTGTACTTAAGCAGTATTGTAAATAAAGAATTATAGGCCTATTTTTGGCTTCTGACAATAAGCATGCCCTCTATAATAGGAAATGAAGTGAGGGCTTGTGAGCAAAGACAGAGAGAATGGGGAGAAGGAAAGAATGGAGCTTTAATGTTTCCATTTTTGCTGAATGACCGTACGGTCCTTAGAGATCCTCCGTGAACAATACTTCTGTCAAGTGCAAATGCACTCTATGGCCCGCCTACTCCCCGATCCCCCATGTCCTCCTCAGCTCTCAGTGTTGCTACTCTTACTGTACCATCACACTGTCACTTCTCACCATCCTGTGAGGAACATACTTCACAGCAATGTCCTCGCTACTCTCTCACAACAAGGAGCAGACACGCAGCAGAAAGCCCCTCGCCGACTCGTCCTCGACTTCGCCCGCCGCAGCCGCCAGGAGCCTTAGGGTAGGGGCCGCTGGTCTTTAATCTGGTCTCTGTGTGTTTATTTACAGGAAATGCCGCGCCTGACATAAGCAACCACTGACTTTGAAACGTAGCCTAGACATTGTCAGACAAAATGCTCAGTACTGCACCACAGTTATTCCATTTTTGTTAAGGAGGCTAAGGACATTCCATTATAATGTAATTGAATAATTTGCCAGATTATGTATACAAGGCATCTTATTCTCCAGCATACAAGCCAGTGTAAAAACATGGTGTTCATAAGTACTAAGTTACCCAACCTATTGTTTTGAGTTTTGAGATGCACATGTTGTCTAATAAGGGAAAGCTGGGCCGAAACATTTGAGAGAGCGATGGAGAGAGATAAGTATAAAAAGGAAGTGTACAGTAAGAGTGACAAAGAGGAAAGATGGAGAGAAGAGGGGATAACGTGTCTAATAGTGGTTTGTGGGAACTCAGGCGCACTATTTATAGATGTTTACCCCTCTGCAAGTCCTAAGGGAGATGCACACATTTTCCACTTGGGAAGAGATGGTCAGGAGACCGAACGTTCCTCATTGGATATGGTTATACCTTGTGTAAATACATCTCATGCCTCTCGATCTAATCCAGCCATCAATACTCCACAGCCGTTATTTATGACCATTTGAGGAAGCGGTCCATTGTGGCCCGTGAAGTTTTAGGCTGAGTGATATTCCTCAGGACTTGTAAGTGTCAGATGAGAGACGTTTTAATATTGTTGACTGTTGACCCATTGCACCTGCAACTTTTAAGCTATCTTTGTTATTAGTTAGAATGGAGACTAAACAGTTTTAAGCCCCAGCCACATTGGCTAGTGCCTCACTTGGTGTTGGATTATTATTCTTCAGGTTCCAGTAAAAGTCTGGTTCTGTATAAAAATGCAAAAATGCTGAAACGCTCTCAGCTCCACTCACAATGACCCTGGAAACTTGCAGGCAATAAACGTCAAACTCCCAAGCCAATGCCAGAGTCATTACCTTTTTTGGATGTGTTTGGCTATCTCTGCTTCTCAGTTTATTTAAGGGGCTACTTCCTTTATTATACTAGGAGGGCTTTAGTCAGGCTCAAAAGGGTTTTCATTGATGAATATCACTTTACTGTAAGGAGATTATACAACATCACGCTGAGCTCCGGTTGTCAGCAGTACAAGAGAATTTTTCTCTACTGAGAATGTATAACAGTTGTGTGTTTATGATGGCATGAATCCACCCCACCATGACTTTGCATTGCGGCAACTGTTCTAAATAAATCTCACATTATGACTGTACAGCACGAGAAACCACAGATCCGGACTAGGAACAATGTTTGCTTGAATCTATATGATGTCACCATCCACTGAACAGTAAACATCTGCTACAAATCAAGGAGGAGGTCATGACAGTCTTGTACAGTATGAGCTATTCTTGCCATGTCTTTAAGCACAGGGGACATATGTCATAAATAGCCAGACATTTTTTATGTACAAACCAGATCTGGAGATACATAATATGTTTGTTTTGCGCAGGTTTTGCTTTTCATATCTACTGTATATAAATTCAGACTGAGCAGAAAATCAATGCTGTCGTTTTTTTTTTTTTTAGCAAAGAAACGATTTTAAGCGTGACTTTCTAATCAAATTTTCCTTATTTAAACGGGATGACAAATCAAACATTATGTCAAGTTTGACCTGAAGCTCTTCCACTCTTTTTCAGCACGAGAGACTATCTAGGTAAGTGTTATTTTTTTATTACATTTTTTTACCTAACATGCACAACCACTTACACAACACTTAAATGTGACAGTGATTGAGGCACACAATTGTACAAAGTATCTGTATCTGTATCACAACGTGTGGTCAGAGGGCACCAGCGGCGTGAACGGAAAGTCTGTGTAGACAGAAAAATAGGACTGAGCAGCTGTATCGCCTCTCTCTACAGATTAAACTCGTCTGGGTCTTCTGATGTTTCTAAAGACAGAACAGCCGGCCAGTTGGACTCCTACATCACTCGCAGGGAGAACAGACTGTCAGCTAGGAAAAAACTGGAAGAGGAGAAGGAATGTGGCAACTACAAGAAGGTAAACAATTCATTGAGAACACTGATTTGTTTTTAATGTTTGATATTGATGGTTTTAAACACGCTAGGCCTTTATTTTTAATATATTATAATACATCCATCATCCACATTTAATCATTCTGTAATATTCTGAGATAGATATCAGGGTACTATTCATGGTATTGGGTATATACAGTACATATGTGTTTTTTTAGATGTATGAAGAAGCACTCACCACCAATGAAAGGCTCAAGTCTAGGCTGGAAGTGAGTAAACAGGAACTTGTCATGGTGGAAAGCCAGCTGGAGAGACTGACACAGGTATCTCCAACTATCAATACACACTTTAGGCACCAAACCCTAAATATCAGATGTGTGTGTAAACAAAAAGAAAATAAAGTACTGCTTATGAAGTCAGTGTGACTGAAAAACTGATTTGCTATATTTTTCTTTCTTTTATGCAATTATAGACTAAAATGAGTTCCAATATTTCATGTGGTTATTGAAAGATTACAGTATGAAAGAAATGGAGCAAGGAATATGAAAGTAATTCACATAAAGCTGTATGTTCACAAGTTATGTGTGTTAGTATTGAAATATTGATTATTGGCAGTTCTGAAATTTGAACCACTGACACAACACGATGAACAAGACAGTCAATGTTGAACTTTGAATCTAATATTCACATTTTATTGCAGCAGAAAGGAAGATCAGCTGATTGTGGCTTCAATATGCTTGAGACAGAAAAAAAGGTTGTTTTTTCTTTCTGTTGTTATGAGTCTTGTGATTGGTGAATGCAGTATAAAGTCCAAATGCTCTGCCCATACATGCTCCTAAAAACTTCCCATATTTGGAATATTTCCATTTAAAATGATGGTGCAATAACATATCCACAGAAGCTATAGGAAGTATAAAAAACGAAATAAATGAATCTCTGCAAGAGATGTAAACAATGAAAAAAAGAAAGACAGGATCACCAGCTATTTTAAGACCAGTGTGTACAAAATAAGCATTTTCGAGCTTTCCTAGAAGGCACGTGTGCTCTCCGACCAGACATGAGTGCTTGATCTTGAGGCTGAGATGAAATTCTGTGAAATCATCGTGAGCTCCTTTTAGGTCATATTTGGGCATACAGGGGGCCTAGAAAGGTAGTGTAATGTAGACTGTAGTTACGAACAGTGCACCGTTTTACACAAATCCTTTTTCTTGTTAAATTTCTGGTAGGAGCGACGGCGTCTAGAGAAGAAGATAACAGATATGGAGGAGGAACTAAAGGTAATTTTTATATCATTAAGCTTTATTAAAGCTTTATTATATTCATTAAGCTTTAAAGGCGCCATATAATTTCTAACTAATTTTGGACAGCCTTTCTACCTTCAAGTTTAACATCAAGTTTAACAACATTTACCTTGGTATTTTAGAGGAATTCTGGATAACTGACATTTAAAAAAGATTGCAAGATTAGTTCAGCCGTTTCAGGTCCCTTGAGACGACACAACTGGAAGAAATTTAATTTCACGATAGGGCACCTTTAAGAGAGCTAAGGGTAATAACACAAAACTACTGCTTACAGTTTGTATAGATAACAAAACCAGATTGAAAAGAGTACATTGTTTCAATTTCTAATCACCTTGTGACCCCGCCAAAACCATCACGAGTATAAAGTTCAGTTTATTTAATATGAACCCAGTGATGACCAAATAAAGCCAAAATGCACTCCTAGCTAAAGCGTAAACAGTCTACTTGCTGATGAATAGTGGAACCTGGTGCCAGGGTGTTAGTCTTAAGTGAGATCTGCCGTACAGGCTTTAGCTGACACCATTTGTCACCATTATGGGCTGTGGAATATATGTGAGGGGTTTGACATTCGAGTGAGTAAGCCATCTATATTAATCTGCCGTCATAGTTCCACAATTGTCTGTTGTGCTCTGGCTGCAGAGAACACAAACAAGCGCTTCATTAAATACGGGACACTATGTCTGGATATAAACCCTAAGATTGTTTGTGTATTTAGAGTGAAGTCTGAAGTCTGACTTCAGTGTGTTTCTGTGAATGAATATGTATGACTGTCTGCCTTTTTCTCACCAATGTGATGTTGCCATTGTTTTACAACATGAATCTCAAAACTCCAAAGAACAGAAAATACTGTCTGTCCCATACTATTTTACAGTAATATGAATACACAGTCAACTTTGCTACTGCTTTTTGCCGTCTCATCTGCTTTCATTACAGCAACTTTATATGCTATTATATTTTTTGTTTGTTTGTTAATAATTTCGCAAATTGAACACTTTTTTTGGGTGAGGTAGAAAGGAAAGAGGTATAAAAATTGTTAATCTCATTTGCATGTAAAATATGCTATCATCCACAAAAACATTTGCAGTGAACATACTGTGAACACTGTACAGAAATCCAGACTTTTCTCTCTCACCTCTAAGTGTACTGTTGCTCTCTCTCTCTCCTCAGGTTAAGACAGACCTAAAAATGGAGAACCAGCGTCTGAAAGATGAGAATGGTGCTTTAATCCGTGTCATCAGTAAACTGTCTAAATGAGGTAGCGAGCCTAATAAGACTGAGGGAAAACAATGAATGCAGCAAGCCATATTTAGTTTTCTTTATTTCTTCACCCAGCACCTAAAGAACAACAAAACCCCAGTCAGACCAAACGTGTATTCCTGTGAACGTGGCTGGCTCAGATGATGATGTTAGTGGTCGTCAAGTCTGGAGACAAATACTGATGCAATTGGTCATTACATAATTGACAGGAAATTCATTGTAATAGGAGGAGCCAGGGGCTTTTTGATGACATCATAAAATTTGTGCCTCTCTAGTTCTCCCTATATTAACAAATATTAATTGTAACTGTCTAAGTTCATAGGAATGACAGAGAAATTTTCATGTTTTATTTTGCGTTTGAAATGACTGAACAAGTGTTTTTGTGTGTGAGTGAGTCTTTAAACTTAATATTTACCATAAATATCACCATAGTTTACTGGAAAATTTGATCTCTTCATATGAATAATATATGAACAAAATTGAATTGCTTGCCAAAAAATCAGAAGTCCATCGAAAAGCATATTCACGTGTTATAGTGATTTGCATGTGTTTCAACTTTTAGATTTTATAGACACATCTTTGTACATTTTCCTGCTATTTGTTATGCCTATATAATAAATCATACTGAAATAATGATACTGTTTTTCTGTCATTTGATATTAGGTTTTGTCGTGAACAGCGCCCCCGTGTGACCCAAAGCAGTAAGGTCTACATAAAAAGCACAGGACAGCAACTTAAAATGCCTTTATTTCATATGATAACAGATAGATATGTCGTGATGACATTCCATGTTTGTTCCTTTCAAAGTTTTTATTCTACATAGTGTGTTATTGGAATACAATTGTTTGAGTCTTTTTATTGAGATTTTTCTTTTGCTGGAAAACATGTTTTTGTAAAGAAATAAGTCATGCAGTTCACAAAAAGGCACAACTACTGACACACACCTCTACAACACGACTAAAGTGAAGAATTCATTTCAAGCTTTTTCCTTGTCCATGTTGGCAGGTAAGGGGAAAGAGTTGGTGGTTGGGACGGGGCTAGGAAGCAGTTCTTTGGAAGTTCTGTATGATGGCTATGATGTTTAGGTCGGACTATGGCTGGAAAGTAACCGCTATTGAAGCAGCACGATCGGCAGTATTGCATTGCAGATTTATGTTTATTTTATCTTTTCTCTATATTTCTGCGCCGTTTGGGTCTGCCCCCGTGCTGTCGAAGGTTTCCATGACCTAGGAAGACAGGGATTTTGTTGCCTGCTTTGCAGTGATGTGACAAACTGTTACAATGTCTCTTGTCACAAAAGAAAACATCACAAAAACAGGTTCTATTGGTCCTATTCTGAATACACTTGTGAATCTGACACGTGAAGCAGGTAAAATCAGGTGGTAGCTTATATATACAGTATCTAAAAGAGGCTCAATATTGACCTTGGATAAACCTGCGTAAAGGTTATATAAGATGGTGTATCACAGATAAAAGTAAAAAGAACAAAAAATAAAAATGACATTCAAATTTCAGTTAAAGGTATAATATAACACAACTCTTGATTTATTGGTAATCTTCATATACTGTAAGTTGCCAATTAAGATATATTTGATTGTAGCCGATTAGCCACAATTAATATATAAATGAATCATCGGGTCATACTTAATGGACAGCATCCACTCATCCAATATTAATCCATTAGTGACTGATACTGGTATTTATTGCATTTATATAATTTGGATTGTTTGAGCCGAGTATTCTACACTTTAAAGGTTAAAGTTACTCTTTCAGAATGCAAACCCTTTTATTGCTGCTGTAAACATAAATAAATGTGTCTACATACTGTAAATGTACTATACATACTGTAAATGTTTTACATCTAGCCAGTTAATATTAAAATATGTCATTTGCCTCTTATATTTCCACAGTTCAGTAAAGTACTAAGGCTCAACTATTTCATTTGGCAGGAAATAAATGCAGGTAACACACTCCATACTGAAATACAAAACCTATTTGAAACATATATTCAAATAGCATAATACTGATCTATATGTGTAACTAGTGCAGGCAGAAAGGGGTCAGTGCATGACCAGTATACTGTAAAAGCTTGTCCTTGATTGACCATTAAACATACCCAGAATCAGAAAAAAAACAAAAAAAACAAAAAAAAAACGCAAATATAAATGCAGTATTGTTTCACATAAAGTAGAAAGCAACCCTGCCCTGATTTCAGGCTTCAAAAAAACCCGTTAACATAGATTATTCAGACAAACATTCAGTCCCATACAGCAAAAATACATGAACCTTGCAATCAGTGCATACTTTTAACTCCATTTTATTATCAAAATGACACAGAACACATACACGCGTACAATATATTTATGGTTCCTCTTTAAAACATGCTGCTATTTACACACTCTTGTAGATGCATGCTGTATTAACACATGTGAAATGGATTACGTTAATGGTGGGCATTGAGAGGGAGGTATATAGTGTACAGTCGGCAAACTCATTAGTATGTCATTTTTTTGTTCACCCCCAGTGACATCAAACCTTAGCCGCTGCGCATCATACACATGTACAGCATGTCTGAAATGAAGTCATGTCAGGTCAAGTAATACCACTGCAGTACTTTGGTATCACATATGCACAGCGTGGTTGCTATAGGAGAAGAGTGGGCAATCCAAATGAAATACTTAAAGACGCATGATACATGCTTGGACCGGTGATCCCATTTGTTGTCACGCAAATGGCCCTGGTTACATATATGAGTTATTTGTCATCAAAATTCATAGTGACTGCCATGTCCAGTTTGTACACACCTGCATTTGGACTTGAATTCAAGCTCTTTTTAAAAGTGCATCATTTCAACGTCTTTTCAAGTTGTCTCTTTTGATATAAACCAAATCCTATTGTTTCAGCAAGAATAACTAATTCTAATCCCACCATACAATGAAAAATTATATATTTAATGAAAACTAAAGCAGCCGATGGAACCCCTCGTTAAGTGAAAATTATTTGAAAGCCTTTCATCTGCCATACTCTGTCCGTGCATCAGTAAGGCTTTACATCCAAGTGGTCAAGCACAGGTCTCCAATGGCACATTCAGTGTCCCTGACGACTTTGTAATGAGGTTTACCCGGTAAAAAGAACTCAAGAACCTACTGTTCCGTCTTACAGGAAGGGCACCCTTGTAACTTACACTGGGTCCATCTAAAAAACGGAAATGAGGTTGGAACCTAAATGCATAGACATGCCTTCATGGCATCACGGAAATATGTGATCCATGAATGAAAAAAATGGACCAAAGACCATGTCATCCCTGCCATATGCTTTGCACCTCCTTCTAAAGTGTGAATGCGAGCTGGTAAAATGAAGATGATGATCTTTCAAATCATGTTCCAAAACAGATGCACTCTAGACTTCATTCAATCTCAATCTTATCTAAGCTTTTGCATTAATAGACTCAAACAACATAAAGAGATTCTATACAATAAAGAGCCCGATTCTTAAGTACTTTCTAATGAAAGTTATAGCACACGTAATAGCAATATACAGTATTGGGCATGGTTTATGGGTGGCGCTAAATAAAGCATGCATAATGCTCTATAAACTAAACCAAGCCTTGTTTCCAGCGTTGGCTCACAACTAGCCTGAGTGCCAGCACCCTAAGAATGTGGTTCTGAATGTATGTTCCGACGAACCACTAACAATCACTCGATCACTTAATCCAGCTCTTCTCGGCGTACACTAATGCATGAAATGGGTTGACTTAACCATCTATAGCTTGTGTTTTAGGATTCTGCTCTTTGTGTTGATCAGGGGTGAAGTACTGGAAACTGATAGCTGGGCGTAGGCCATGGACTTCATGCAGTGTGTAGAGGTTGGGTTGAGTTTTCTGAGTTAGTAGTTGCTCGGTGATGCTAGTTACTTCTTAGCAGCCAAGGACGCCAGCTGGCCGTCTATGTCCTCCTCCGGTTGCAGTGGATGCCACTGGGCAATGGGACGCCGCGGGTTGGACAGCATGTCTGACCAGTGCTTTAGGCCGAGGCCAGTTGCCTTGCTACCCACAAAGATCTTTCCAATGGCGTCGTTCTTACCAATCTTGTCGTAGTCAAACACTGTGACTGCCACCAGGATTTTCTGAATAAGAATCAGAAAAGATCATTCATTTGCAAAGTGTGAATCATCATTTTTTTCTTAATTTTTTTAAACACCTTGAATTATACTGCTCCGTGTTCACGAAGGCCTTTCCATTTTTCAGTTTAATTTTTTGTAAATCTGGTCTCATTGCCAGTAGTTGTTCTATGAAAAACCACTGTACTACAACCCCTGATTTAGTAAATCTGACCCCTAGTGGACATCTCTCATAATGCAGCCCTGTACGGTGCAGGGTTCTCCCATGTCGTACCTGCATCTGCTCCAAGGGGATTTCAAAACTGAAAGATTCGTTGTAATACGGGTTCAGAGTGTTCTTCTTCACAGTGGTCTTCTTCTTCTTGAGACGCTTCCCTCCCTGCAGCAGCTGGATCTTCACATAAGGATCTGCAAGCGACAGCAGCTGAATTAATACTTTCTGAATGTAATCTTTAGTTGAAACACGATACATGATCAGCCATATGCAAATCCGAACATAAAATACTTTTGTCAAGAGACACAAATCCAAATATAAATTCAATAAATGCATTATTGTAAATGTAAAAGAAGTGGTATGTTTCTCCACCAGATAATCCACAGGCATCCATCTTCTTCAGGTTCTTTGCCTCAAGAATGCAGACCGTGAGTTTGCCAGCCGTTGGGACGTAGCGGAGGGAAATGCAAATGTCTCCCAGCTTCTCAGGCTGAGGAATGACAGAAATGGTAATGAATTAGTATGATGATCAACAATATTATATAATAATATAACAACAACCATCCAATTGGATTAATGCAATACTAGTGCAGCTGCAATAAGCTTTTATCCCCTGAAATATTGCTTAGCGTTAGAATTTATAGTGCTATCTGGTGGCGTAGATGCAGAAGTCCCAAACTATATGAGGGGGGGGGTCCCTCTGTGTAGCTAAAAACAGCTAATTATGTTCCTACAAAGCGAATATTTAAGATGATACATTTTTATGTATACCAAGACCTAGGTCACCTAGACTATTGTGCGATTTAACACACTTAAAAAACATTTAATTTAACTTGTATGCATTAATATTTGTATTTATTTACTATACAATATAATACAATACAATAATACTAGTCACAAATGCACTAGTGTGTGACTACCCTGATTTGGTACTATATTGATTATTTATAGAATTTGTATAATTATTGCCGGAATTAGATAATCAATTGTAACAGAAACAGAAAGAGTTTAATTTCTAATCTTAAAATCACCTCCTCTTTCTCAGCGCTCTCCAGATCTTTCCATTCCTCGATAGGCTGTCCAAGGTCGATGGTGTTCATGGGAATCTTAACCTCTCCGATGACGTCATGTTTGGAGAACCGATCGTAGTCGTAAACAGACATGCACAGTGTCTTCCCACCCAATTCCTCATAGGGAACCTGATCAACACACATAATGACGTATACAAATTATTATTGACAAATAGTGGTGGGAATTTCGAATCTTTTTACTGACTCAGATCTTCAAATCTCGGTCAGTAAATCAAATCTCGGTCAGTAAAATGAACTAATCTTTATTCGAGTTCATTCCGTTCGTTCTGTTCATTTTAATTATAGGCTAAGTGCGGCGCTGTAGCTCTCGTGGGTGATGTAATAATAGAGCGCACGGCTACACGTCTTGCTTTAGTTGACAAAGTAGCAGATAGTCCTATACACAAACTCACTTCTTCACCAGCCTAGTAGGTAGCCTATGAGTCATTAACTAATCATTTCTGTTTCCTGTGCCTTCTGCTTTGCCCACAGCCCTGTGGCTGGCTGAGCCTATACAACTGTCACGTGACAAATGACCGAAAGACATAAAACCCAAAGAGTAGTTATGAGTCGTGAACTAATAATTTCTGTTTCCTGTAGCTTACTGACTGAGCCTATGCAGCTGCCATGCGACGAGTGAACGTAAGAGTCCAAGACCATTCACACATGCGTGAAAATAAACTAATCAGTCACTGAGACAACTCATTACTCTGGGTCATCTAAAAGATTAGTTCAAAAAGAACGAAACGTCCACGAGCAACACAACACTATTGACAAATAACAATTGGCAAATATTAGAGAAAATACAATATTGACATGAGAACACCATACATTAAAAAATCATATTGGTTGCAAAGTTTGAGAGAGCAAAGAAGACTGACATATTACTTAAACAATGGTTTGTTTTTCTGGTTTGTCTTCCTACATTTTCAGAGGGAGCCTCAAGTCTGACCCAAAGCCACTTCAAGTCCCCAAGGACCTCATTAGGAGTGACAGGAAAGAGCAGCTTGTTGACTACATTGACCAGAAAGTACACAGTAGCCAAGCAAACCTACTGAGGCATAATCTTGTTGAGAGGTTGTGGTATGTACTGTATGTGTGTGCATCATCGGAGGTGCTGAATAGAACTTGGTTTCATATTGAGGGCCCTAGTTTCCGGGTCAAGACACAGGAGAATCTGCAACATTATTTTACTGTTTGTTTAGGTTACCTTGTTGCCTTAATTGTTCTCTGTTGTGTCAACTCTGTTATAGTCAAACGGTTCTTTTCTGTCACTCTTGTGATAAAAAGTGAGTATTGCATAGGCTTGTGGTTGCAAACAATATAAATCATGTACAGGAAATTAATAGACTAAGGGCAGCTCTTAGCAAGTACACATCACTATTCCACTATTGCAGTGAAACGTTACCATAGTTAACTTTTTAGCTTACTCATTTGTGGTTTAAAAATCATTTAATTGTCAACACCCCCTATGCTGCTAGTGTAGCCCTTTGTATACAGAGACCCCGCAATAATGCGGGGTCTCATTATGCCGCATTTGCTTGTTTATACTGAACCAAACAGGCAGCATATCGCCCCAGTTTAGCAATCTGGCTTTCCAAAACCAGAGTTGTGACGAAGAGCGTGACGTTTAACACAACAGTGTTGTCAGAGAACGGTCTATCTGCAAAGTCACAGACTACACGACAGTAAACGGCTTAGAAATGCTTAACTAAAATGTTATTGTCACTAGAACTGTTATTGTTATATATAAATATAACCTTCATTCATGAAATAATAGTGTGCTTGTGGATACATGACTCATCAAAACGTCACACCCCTATTCCGCCATGCCGGCTGTCCCTTTTACACAGACATCGTTCTGGCTCTCTGACTACCTCCGCCTACCCCCATTCCACCTCCATACCTTTAACACAGAACGGTGAGGCGGAATGAAGGCGCAATATTCCCGCCTTGAAAACGCTGTGTAAAAAGGGCTTGTATATCTCATACCATTGTTAGGACTAATGGAGTGGAGTGTGAGATTACATAAAAAAATTTTTACAGTGCATTTACTAAAATTTCACCTTTTACCTGGCTTCCTTTTTGGCTCTCGAAAAGGGGGACAATTTATTACAAGATTACAAGATTCTGGTTTGGTGACGTGTAATAAATCCTGTAATTGCTGTCTAGCCACTGCAGATATAAAAACGAGGCTAAGAGAGGCCTACCTTGAATACAAATGACTCGTTGAAGACGGGGTTCAGCGTCTTCTTGTGGACTTTGGTGTCATACTTCTTCTTCTTGTCTGGAAGCAGTTGGACCTTGACGTAAGGGTCGGAGGTTCCCCCTGAATCCATGGAGATCAGGTCTGCAGCTTGAAGAATGCCAACAGTGAGCTATGGTAAGGGGGGTGGGGAGGTCAGAGGGAGAGAAAGAGCTTCATCACATGAATATAACATTCATATATTCATTCACTGTCGTCAATATGGGTGCTGGACACGGACAAAAGGCTCTGATGTGTTACGTAACTGTCTGACAACCTAAGCCTCTCGGTCAATCACAAACAGACTTATGTGCCAAAGGTATGCCTGGCCACGGCTCTGCACATAAATACAAGTAGTCAGTGGATTCACAGGAATTTGTTTTAGATGTGCTGAATAATGTATGGACAACTGTTTGTATTGATGTAAATGGAATTATCAATTTCATAATGCCACTTTTATCCCAAATCTGCCTCAAACAGTGTATGTTAATTTATTAGGGACTTCCCATTAAGTGATTCAGCACCAGCTTGTCTCATAAATCAGTGCCATCTACAATTGGTGCATACATGCACTGCAGCAACCACTGCTGTAATGATGCTAAAGTTAGTGATTACAGTATACTACAGAGAAAATAGGACTGCTAAAATTCAGGATTATTCTGCAAGGACATAATAAAATCCAGACTATCCAGTTTCTTGAGCCCTGTAGACAGGCCAATAGGTATTCTCCTTTTCTGCTGACATTTTGGAAAGCTGTAAAAAAATATTATACAGTATCTATTATAAAATTCCAGGTCACTATGGTGGTATATGGCACCATTCTTAAAATATCAAATTTGATACAAAATGCCCTAATATAATGTTTTCCACCAATGAAGGAAATTTTAATTCGATCATAGATCTTAAAATACAGTAAATACAAAATACAGCCATTCATTTACACCATACAATTAGGTCATTTTTTACTGTAAAATAATTACAGTAAAATCATTTCAATTGGCAGAACATCATGGCGAACTATATGGGTCCTTCAGGCAAATGTATTCCTTGTAAGGAACCAAATGTCAGAACTGAATGTCAAACTAGGCAAAGAAGCGCGGCCTTTTAAATTGTTTGATTGCGCCACCCGTAGGCTGATGTGTGGAATAACCTAATCAGTTGATCCTTGACTAAACTGTCAAAAAATGTACGAAGTTTCATCCAAATTGGATTAGAACTTGGGAGTTAGCACAGTAAAAGACATACAAACACACACACTGGGTGAACCCATTACCCCTAGCATGCACTCAACACGGGCGTACTGACCTTTGTATTCTCAAAGTCATATTCTATAGAATATTGTAATTTTCCCAATTTCTCTTCTTCTTTCTCCTCTTCCTCTTTCTCCTCTTCCGTCAGCCCGGTCTCTCCTTCATCATCATCATCGTCCTGGTGTTCCTATGGTGTTAGAATAACACACACAGCATTAACGTACAGGTGCCAGGCATCAGCTATACAGGATAGAGCACCACAGCATGCCACAGACACCAGGCCTCCAGGAGTTTATGGAGCACCTGGAAGCCTTATCGTTTGGTACTCGCTTACCTATACACTGTAAATTATTTTGTGTTAAACTTAACTTTTTGTTTAAGTTACCTTGGTGCCTTAACTGTTGAGACAAAACAAAATGTAATATTCATTCAACCGCTTACAACTATCAAAGATTATCTAAGGTGTGTAAGTAAGGCAACAAGCTAGCAACAAGCTAACTTAATGTTCAACAACACTTTTCTTTTACAGTGTACAGCACCTATAGTATGACATTTAGTATAGTATATATTTATTGATTACATTCTGTGATTCAGTTCCTGCATTGTTGACAGGGTTATGCATCCATACATGTTATATCATTTGCGCATGTCTCAGCACTGGGCAATTCTTTAGACATGCGTGAGCAGTACAGTGAGGGTCAGCCAGAGGGTCAGTTAAGGCATTGCATGCTAGTTCCGTCAAGAGAAAAAATAAATGGAAATAAACTTTTCCACGTAAATTTGATCGTAGCAGGGTTCCCTTATTCTCTGAGAAATATAAATATTTGAGTGTTCATCAAAATGCTGATTCCAGTGGTCTTTGATTTCACAGAATTAACAAGGAGATACATTTTACTAGGCCTATGTAAATGCATTTAGAGTGATAGAGACAAACAAGACATCATATTCAGGGAAAATTTGCTTCTAAATAATCTTCACCTGTCAATGCATTTTACATTGATTGGTTGTGGTTGATTCACAGAAAATCTAACTATGTGTACAATGACTCTTTTCACTCTCTATTTAGTTTATTATTGCAGCAAATAGTTTGGAATTAACAGGCACAGCCAGCTATTGAAATAATGTAAAGGTTACAGTCTAATTGTTGTTTTAAAAACCTCCACTGCGGGAGTTACCCTGACCTTGTAATGTTTGCCAAAGTTATGTGAGTCCTTTTCAGGCCATAAAGGCCAAAATCATCTTGATTAACCTCCTCAAGTTTTACATTTATTTTGGTGCAATAAAAAAAGTGTTTACTTTTTTCATGCAATCCCCCCCTAAAAAACAACAACAAACCATGCCCTTTATCACATGCACAGGTGAATAGTGTTAAAAGTGTCTTGCAGTCCATATTGTACATGAGTACATATTGCTGTGAGTTAGAGTTACATTGGCAAAGGAACAATGCGTACGGTTGTTAGACTCTCCTCTCTGAGTTTAAGGAGCACATCATAGCTTTATACTGTAACATTCCAAAGCTGTCATAACAAAAACAACAACAACAACAACAACAACACAATTTTCTGAAGAAAAAGGAAGACTTTCATTCCATGACCCCCCCTCCCCTCTGCCCCGGGGGCCAGAGAGCATCTATCCACCTACCGTCAGGGTTAGGGTCCACCACAGTCAAGAAACATGAGGCACACACAAGACACAAAAGCGGAAAAAGGAGGAGAGCAGAGAGAGGAAGAGGTTCAATTCACAAAACACCAGGAGCAAACACGCTAACTTAGAGAGAGGCAGTCCACAACGGTATTGACGCCACATGGATGGTGAGAAATGACACGCAAAATAAGCCGTGTCTCACTTTCAGACCGGGGGGCAGTTCCTCAATTTTGGACACAGTGAACTGACGGCATTGGTAAGCGGGAATAATCTCCATTGTGATATCAGTTGATTATATTCCAAATTAATCATCAGATCTTCTGATTTGCATTCCTGAAATTCAGTATTAGCCCGCAGGACTTATGTTACATGATAAGCCATACATCTTCTCTATGTGATTCTGTGAGGGAAGCTAATTGTATTTAGAAATTCTCTAAGGCAACTTTCCTTCCACAATATCCATTATTCCTCACCCTCGAATAACAAAGTGTGTCATTTTTCACCACCTACCACAGTGAAATACATCACACATATTAAACAACAACAACAACAACATTGAATAAATGGACGGGAATGGAGCTGTCCTTGTGTCCTCCAAAGCCTCACCTAAAGCTGCTGGTAAAAGATTAAAGGTAATTAGTCAATCCATATTAAAATGGGAATAAAAAAGAGACACCACAACAATGCACAGTATTACTCAGATGAACAATTTGCACAGCAATCGCGGGGCGACCAGGGAACCCGACGCGACTCCAACAGCATCTAGAAGGTTCTGCGGTGGGTCATTAGGAAGCACGGGGCCCCGTACCTCTCCGCCCTGCATGTTCTTCATGTTGAAACCGTCCTTGCCCTTCTTCCCCTTCTTGTTTTTCTTCTTCTTGCAGCAGCACTTCTTTATGATGCAGAAGCAGCAGGTCAGGATGAGCAAGGCAGCCACCACAGCGATGGCAATCAGTGCCCATGGAGGTACTACCGGTCACAAAGAAGGGAAAAGAGATAGCACCAGGTTAAAGCTGCCCGGCTGAGCTTTCGTACGGTAAGACACCACGTTTTGTTTGCCAATAGTATTCCCAAGCCCCAGTGGAACCAGCACGAGCGCTGAGTTGCCACACAGCTAGCCAACATAGCTAACTTAGATAATTGAACACAGGCAGAAATACTGAGGTGTCATTATTGCTGTAGCTTACATGGAATTTTGTCAATTTCATTCAAGAACTTGCTCTTGATCTCTTCAAACATGTCATTCTTGTTGATCTCTGTGTTGTTGGAGCCAGAGGTGTCGGCCACAGTGGAGACCACGGCCGGGCCGGACGTCATCACCACGGTGGTGGCGCCCGTGGGCTCGGCGGCCACCATGGCCTCGGGCTTCTTCTTGAACAGGTTGAACTTCATGGTGAACCACTAGACGCACAGTCCCTGTGACACATGTAGACAGATAGGGGCACTGGAGGTCAGACGATCAGCTAGGCATTAGGGCTGTGCTAAAAAATCGATACAGCAGTATATCGCGATATTTATTTTTTCGCGATATACTACATCGATTTCCAGCTCAAAAATCGATTCTATAAAAAAAAAAATAATAATTATTGTATTTAATGTTCACTTTTTAAACGGTGTGTGAATTACAACCTCCATTCCTATAGATGTCGCAGTATGGCTAGTTGCCTAGAATTGACGGCCCCCATTTCTGGTAGAGTGAAATTTGGATGCAACATGA
>JAOEHI010051211.1:0-19156 GCA_025447815.1 Percopsis transmontana | reverse complement strand
CTCTGACTGGGGGATCCCGAGGCGTTCCCAGGCCAGGTTGGAGATATAGTCTCTCCACCTAGTCCTGGGTCTTCCCCTGGGTCTTGCGCTGTATAATAATATAATATTATATAATAATATATTATAATAATATAATAATATTTGGCTTACCCTACATAAGACACTATTACAGTGGCGTACACAATTGCTCCATTGTGGGCACCAGGGGCCTCATTTATAAACGCTGCGTACGTAGAAAAGACTGCCTATGCCACCTTTTGCTCAAAGTCTTCTGCTCAACCAAACTTGCCGTATCTACGGAAACTCTGACCCATGCGTATAGATGGTGTGTTGAACACGTTTTTCGTGTTGGTGATCGATCTCCATGGTTAAGAGTAAACCATTTTTTATGTATGATATGAAATCATTTGTCTAATAAAATTTGTTAGCAGCTGTGGTTTGTGGTATTTTTACGAACCTATATTTTAATTGCTCAGGCAAATCGCGGGATAGCATGATTCATCTAGTAGATGAACCAATCAGAGTGTAATGTTTAACGTCATTGAAAATATCAAGCAATCGTATACAACTTAAATAGGACCTTAAAATGTAAACATGCAGAGCGGGACTTGGACTGACATAGCAGTATGATACATTAGCTTGGTTCCAAACAAGTGTGTTGTAGTTGTCTGAATTAATGAGAGAACAAACGGCAAAGTACGAAATATAATCATAAACTTGGATGTCTAAACATTAGGTGCTTAAAATAGCCAGTGTTTAGATTTATTCTGCTATGTAACAACAGAGAGTAAAGATTTGTTATAGACCCTAAATACTCATAAATACTTACTCATAAAAATATTTTATGAACTTCTAATGTATAATTTGATCCGTTCAAAAGAATGTCCAATTAAATTACTTCATCCAGAAATTTTGTATGAGTCATGTATGCCACCTCATTTGATATCTGTTTTCTATCTCATTTGATGTCTGACATCTCATTTGCATAAACCTAAACACGTGTATACCTTAGCTAACATGCCTGGATGCACACTGGAAATATATGGAGGGGACTGGAAAGTGGGTGAATATCTCAATACAAACCTACAAAAAAAGCCAAATTGCAGAAAGAGCTGTAGAAAGATATGACCTAAAAGACAACCACATTCCAGATGTGACAGCTCAAGTTGGCTACCATAGACAATGCTACATGCAGTATGCCAACAAAATAAATATTGAAAGAGCCTGCAAGAGGAGAGAAAAGACAGTACAGGAGGTTGAAGGTTTGTAAAGCAGTTTTAGACTGTAGCTGTACTATATACATTTGTGTATAAATGCTAAACTGAATTTTAAACTGAATCAAATACCAAATCAAATAAGCGAGCACAAGTCAGGAAAAGTAGAACAAAAGCCCTTGGATGTGCGGAACCTCTCAGGTGGCCGGCAGCCCCGGCGGAACCCCTCGGGCGGCCGGGCAGGGACCTGGCGAAGACTGCAGGCCCCCCCCAAGTGGCTGGCGGCACAGGCGGGACCCCCCAGGCGGCCAGGCGGCCAGGCAGTGGACCGGCACCCAGGCTCATGCTCAGGTGTCTATCACCGCCTGACACCGGCGCAGAGTCTCCTCTGTCGCTAACCTCTCACGCTCCGGAGAGGCGAACCGGAATCCTTGTGCAGCAGCGGTGGTCGCTGGGTACTCTGCGGGAAAGGAGGGAAAGGTGAGCTTGTTTGCCGCTACACTCAGTATGTGGTCCGTCATTCTGTCACGATAGCTTTAAGGTTAGAGTGTAAGTGCAGGCAAACAAGCGAGCATGAGTCAGGAAAAGTAGAACAAATCAAGCATCAGAGGGCATTGGTGAGGGCTGGGGAGACCCAACAGGAGGGCCGGGGCGCCGTTTCAGGCGGCGATCCCGGGCGTTACATTTTGTTAATATACTTATAGACATGATCCTCTTTATATATTGAGGGAACATGGGGCTGTTTTCAACAAAATGACATTGAGGGAACTTAGGGCCCTGGGAACACAGGGTGGACCCCCACTCCATCCACAAAGAGCTAGGTCTCAAAACTGCATTCATTAGTCAAAAATTAGGCTAAGCACTGGATAGGTAGGTCAGATCAGGCTATTTTATTAGGCTTCAGCAATTTCTGCGTATTATTATTATTATTATAAGCAGCAGATTTACGATTGGCTTGTGATTGATGATTACATAAAACACCAATGTAAGTAGGCATATTAAGGAACTAAACTGGAATTTTGGGGGGCAGGATAGTCTAGTGGTCTAGGCGTTGAACCCTAGACCCCACCAGAAGGTCATGGGTTTGATCCCCGGAGGTGGCCTACCTGTAAGCATCCTTGAGCAAGATGCCCAACCCCTACCTGCTCCATGTAATAGCACCATGTAATTGTAAGTCGCTTTGGATAAAAGCGTCTGCTAAATTATCTAATTGCAAATTGCAACTGTGACATCTTGCCATTATACAAACTATTTCTGATATGAAGTTTGACAAAGCTTCTTTCTGGTTTCCGCTCTACTTTTGTCATCCTCAATGTGAAATCAACAGGTTCCTCAAGCGGAGGTATTTTAATATAAATTTGGGGTCATTTATTGACCATTTAGACAATTATGGGTGTTAACAGGGTGTGACTATAAGCAATCAACTTGATGTTTGATTGGGATTTACTAACTTTGCATGAAAAAGTACGTAGGCCTACAAAATGTACGTGGAGTTTAATAAATGAGGCCCCAGATCAGGCCCGGTTCTAGACTGCTTTAATTCAGGGGGCAGTAAGTAATTGGTCACAAACTCAGTAAAAGTTGCGTGGCCAGGTTTTCTTGGATCACTCGAATGTCTGCTCTCGTCAGACTGAATGAAAACAATGCCGTAGCCATGTCTCTTTGTCTATTATTAGTGTCTCCTCTTTCTGTCTGTGATACCATTCTTTCTAAGAACACAGCAAGAGTTTGTGGCTTGGCAGATGTCTGCCCCCCTGAAGTGAAGTGAAGGAAGGTTGGCTAAAACATTGCACTAACTTTTTAATAACCATCAGAGTGGGTTCATAGATAGGCTATTGAGATGTGATTGTGTGTGTGTGTGTTCATGCCCGACGTGGCCTGGAGACTGTAGCTGTAAAAGGTCATCTTGGAGTAGAGAGAGGGGGAAGAGTAGTTGCTGACACCACTCTTCACGGACTGAAAAATAGTCGCGTTATGTTGCTGTATGTTCTGTGGGTGGGCTGAAATGTGAGGACGCAGGAGGTTTGGCCCCGGCCTCCTCAGTGGAAAGTGAACCCAGGCGGTCCTCTAAAAGTCTTACATCAACATCAGTTTGTTATTGGTGTTTTCTGTTTTAGGTGAAAAGGCTTAAAATTCCCACTCTCCCTCTCCCTTTCCCTCTCTCTGACTCTCAGCTCTGAGAATCCCTCGTACTGCTGAAGTATTAAAAATGGTTAGTATAAAAAAGATGGTTTTGGCTAGCTTTTTCCACAAAGTAAATGATTTAAAGGAGCTGTGGCGGGCTAAATTATCACCTTGTGAAAGGACTCATTGAGATCCCGATCTGTGAACCACACGTATCTGGAGAAACGCTCCACCTAGCCTTGAACACTGGAGCCTGTCCCACCCAAAACCCCAAAATGTCTCCGCAAACCTGTAATGCACCTTTTTGTGCGCAACCAAAGTTGTGAAACAATTTGCTGGCAACAAATATAGGCTATGAGCATTTTTGTCATCACAACCATAATTAATGTATCTTACAATATATGTGATGGTTTTGTAGCCACTCTGGCTTGCTAGCGTGTTTGGTTAACTTTACCACTATATGCTAGCTATACGGCAGATAAACTGAGTACAGGAAGGACCTGGACAGATGAAAGCCAAATCACATAAAGGGCGTCTTTGTAAGTGATGAATTGACATATTTTTTATAGGTAATACTTCCCGAATGGCTCCCCTATAAGACAGGATGCAGGTGAATATGGTTTTACTATACAACACTTAAAACTGTTATTAATATGTTTTTTACAAGTGAACTTATGAAACTTCCACAGTCTCTAAATTCTCCATATATAAAAATCCCAGATGAAAGAGCAGAAAGTGAGACGGAGTAATGTGACAGGTAAATTGGCAGCATTGGAGAGACTGACTGTTCTGCAGACTTAATGAAAGGCTCCTTTGAGAAAATGAGTCAGCAGGTGTGTAGAGGTGAAATATACCCCCTCTTTCGCTCTCTCTCTCTTCCTCTCTCCACCTGTCTTTCAGTGCTTCTTTACTTTCCCCTTCTTTACTTACTACTGCTATCTAATTTTTCTCCCTACAAGCTCTCTCTCTCTCTCTCTCTCTCTTTCTTTTTCCCCCCCTTTTGTACTTAGAGGAATGCTTGTCAGCTTTGATAACCAGTTATCGTCAACTTCTCTGGTGGTCTGGGGCCTCTGTGTGTGACCCAGTGTTTCTGATCAAAGCTCTTATCTCTGCAAGGTTACTGGGTTCTCAGTGTCACTTTCAAGCATTGGCGAGTAATGATGGCTAGGTGTAATACTAGGTGTGTATGTGTCACCATTTCAGCACGTTAATATGCGGCCTGCCTTCAAGGCACAAGCATGTCTTTCTAATTTAGACCGTCCCCTTTTCATTTACTTGACTCTATCTAGGATAGAGTCATTGTGTTTTATAGTTTATTGTTCTCGCACAGTGAGTTAATATGGTAATTCTGTTAACATACTCTTTCACTTAATTGTCACTGTTTATAAGTATGCGTTCATACACTGCCCAGAGTGAAAGACGAGTGTCTGGGTGTGAGCTTGTGCTGCACAAGGGGATTTTGTGTGTATGTTTGTGTCTGTGTGTGTGTGTCTGTGGGTAAAGGGGCTTATTTCACAACAGCTAGCTCTGATGATCCCTCTTGATTTATAGCGACATTAAAGGGCTGTTGCAGGCGTTTGCATTTTCATTTTATGCGTTTCCTCTTTCTTGCATGAAGAGATGCGGTGACTTATTAGTGTGACAGTATCTCTGCTGTGGATACCTTGCCCGTGGTCTCTGATGAGACTGCAACATGGGCCGCATTTGTTTCACAGATTATAAAGCAAATTTCCTGAAAACCTATGCATAATTAATGAAGAAAATACAATTAGCTCTACAATGCAGTTTAATTAACCTTCAAGTTATTTTCTCAGTATTCAACAAAAAATCTCTAAATCGTATCGAGGCCGGAGTGCAGTTTCACATTCTGAAGAAGTTAAAAACCATGCATTGGTGTTTTGATGGACACTGACAGCTTTAAGACATCACGATGTTGTCTGTAGACTCTGAACATATGTTTATTCGTTGTCTTATGTGTGTTTGTGCATGTGTGTGTTTTACGTATGTTACTGTTGGAACTGCTGCTGTAGACAGAAAGTGGCATCTGACACCACCTTTATTTGCAGCCCAGGGCTACTGAGATGTTGTTTTCTAATATGCTAATTCCTCATTTAGAATTCAGTGAAAATGAGCGCGTGCAATGATCACGGCATTAAAAGTTATCATTAACAATGTAGTATGCTAATCCCACCATATGGGACTGTTCTGTCTAGATTAACCCTTTCTGCTTATTTGTTTGGTCCTATATGGAGCTTTGAAGGAAAATAAATTACTATAAAATGTCACCTTTAAAAAATAAACAAAAAATAAAAACTCAATCCAAGAATGGAAAGCAGGCTGCAATTTGGAGCCGTGTTTAATTTGAGAACTGTCTTTTCAGCATGCAGAGCTATAACACTCAATATTTACTGCCTTCAGGTGCCATTCCTTGAAAGCATCTGCCTTTTGTAAGAACAGATTTGATCTTAAGCTCTTCGTACATATTTGCAAAGAAGCTTTCACAATTCCCCTGCTCTTGTTTGCTCTTGATGTTTATATTTATGCAGAAAAGTCAATCAAAAATGATTCAAATAGATTAGAATCAGAATCACAAAATGAAAGACGTATTATTTTTGCCATTTTATGTATGGAATGAAAGTTATGAAATGAAATGTTATGAACCCCTTTCTGTTCTTTAATACTTGTAAGTAACTGTACTCAATGTAAGTCCCTTTTGTGCAAAGTGTCTGCAAAATTACCTAATTGGGAACACCTACTTTAGGCCAGGGGCGTCAGCTGCACTGTTAAACATCCGGGGCTGAGCCTAGATTCTTCGGGACGTAGCTATATGATAGTGTGTGTGTGGCGGACCGTGACTCTCGACACTGGGCCGTCAGTGTTAACACAAGTAAAAAAAGTTACCGAATGCACTCAGAACCAGTGTGCAATGCACAAATGAACGGTAGCCTACATATAATATAGATAACCTCACACGCACATACTATATGCGCACGCGTAGTGCATAGGATCTATGCTAGTAAATGCGGGGGTGAGGTCACGTCACGTCTCGTGAACTTCAAACAAAATGTAGCAATATTATTATGATCGTATTTGCGCGAGGCGGGCTGCGTCATGAACATTATTGGATATTCATGCAGAAAATATTTGTGTTGTTGTAGTTGAACTGCACCTAAACTTTGTGTTGCATACATTTAAAATTACATTCGGGGCTACAGTCAAAACATTCGGGGCTGAAACCCCAGAAAAATGACATGGAGACACAATAGGTGATACAGGTTAGTATACAGTATATCAGTATTAACACTTTAAATATATTACATTAGGCTTCTAGGTGGGAAAGTGCATAGCATTTTCCAACCATAGCAGAGTGTTAGCATCGTGCTAGCATCCCTAGCATATAATCTAACATACTTAGCACAATATTTGAACATTTTACAGCTTCATAGCTTATCAAACAAACTAGCAACTTGTTGCACTTACATCTAAAACGCTTCATAACATAAAATATCAAGGTTACAACACAGGATGGCAAACTTACAGCATATGTGGGCCAAGATTTCGCCGAGCAACTTGCAACATTACAATATTCACATCTGGGATACATTTTTATGAAAAAAAACCTTTTTGATTCTTTTAATCGGTGGACCCTTACGAACTAAAGGAAAAAAATGTATCGAGGAATGGACACATATTTTGAATTTATGACCGCTTCAGAGGTAGGGAGTCACCACTTTTTTTCCGTCTCTCCTATTTAACATGCCGGTACATCTGAATTAATTATACTGTGGTGCTCATGGTTTCCGTAAAATGAACTGACATTTGAATTGTGGAGACTCTAACCGATCTAAGGCTGTGTAGCATGTCATATATTTACAAAAGTTTAAACATTGTTATTTGTACTGTATGCGCGATCTAAGCAGCTTAGAACTAGCTCCATATATCCAAAGACTAATTGAGATCGGCGTTTATTTGTGAAAATGTGTAGTCTGTCTATTTGGGACTGAAGGAATTAGAATTTAGATATTATTTAATATCTCATTGAGTATAATAGAAAGCCAAGGCAGAAGCCTTACAAACACACAAAGCAGGAATGTATGTTTTTGCATGACAGAAGCATAGCCACTCCTGGCCCAGACAGCAGAGTTCAGTCTTTGCATTTCTATACGATCACGGCCATCCTGACCTATCTGTATCTATTCTCTGTCTGTTTTCCTGTGTCTCAGAACAGGCATAACCCCACTCAACCTCTTTGTGTGGCTACTTTTCCATTCATGTTAAATTAACATTTGTTACCTGTGTGCACAGGCAACCCCCCTAGTCTGCTAAATTTATCGTCTTTAGTGTTTTCCTCCCACAAGCCCTAGTGGCCACACCTCCGACCAATGAATGATCAGATACCTGTGACCGGTTAGTTTGAATCTCAGAACTATATAAGCCAGAGCATCCTATTGTTCATCAGGAATACGGTTGGGTGGAGCATTGCTAATGCAAAGCTAACGTATCTCTCCCTTGCGGCCGCATTGTAATTATTGCATTGCATTGTTGTTTGTTTGTTATTAAATGTTTCTTGATTCAGCACTTCAAAGCACGGACTGGCCTCAAGTTTGTATATAGTTATACTGTTTAAATAATATCAGGACTTGGCTCTTATAGTTTTGCAATACTATGATAAGGGGTGCTAGTATCGAATGCTGAGGCTTACTTTAAAGCATTATGTTTGCCTTGATGGCAAAGAAGGCAGAAGTAAAATAGGAATCTGGGCACCATTACCATAGCAACAACCTAATTTTTTTAAAGCCCATCCCCGCGCCCACCCACACCTACCTCATTACACCACCTTTCCAGTGGCAGTAACCACAGGGGCCATTCAATGCCATTCTATGCCTATTTTTCATTCAAATCACCCTGACACTAAAACGACATGTTGGCACCATGGTGTTTTGGCATTCATTACCTTTCACCTGACCCAGGCTCAAACTGACAGTTGTGCTTAGTAGCCTCTGCTCAGTCTAAACAGATACTAATGAACTGTACATACATTGAAAGACAAGTGCAAACAACTGCACAAGAAGCATGCAGCAATGAAGCCAAATTGAATGCAGTATTTTTGGCATAAGTTATTTAAGTTCTTTTGTATTTCTGTAAAACCAAATGTCACACTTACAATTCTTTTAGTGACATTATGAGGGGTGGAAGTTATAAAAAACATTTGATTAAAATGGGGTTGATAAATTGTCATGTGAAGTTAATAAAAGTGCATTTGTTATAAATATATCAATTGTAATGTTTACTTTATTTGATAAAATCAAAGGCCATTTTATTAAATTGCTGTTGGTTTGATTAATTATGAGCTTAACTTTTTCATTCAATGCCATTTTTGTAAGGCAGCATTTATCATTTGCATCTAAGCTGTTTGGCACTTACAAGGAGGTTAACACACTTGCACCATGGCTAATGTGAGATAAGTCCACCAAGGTGAAGTTAGAAAGAGACTGGATATTGTATTTTCAATAGATATTTGCCCACTGAAATTTGGCACTGACGAGCGGACTACAGCGGCGCTCGTCTTCGTAGCCAATACTACAGTCTATTTAGGAACAGTCAACATCAGACATTTATATTTGTGAGAGGAAGGGGCATAGTTAACAGCTCTCTTCAATAAGACAACTTTCCAAAGGCCCTGCAAACTGCAGGTATTAAACCTCGGAGCGGACTCAAGTCTAGATGCTTCTATCATTAACAAGTACAGGCCGATATCAAATATACCCTTCATACTGTAGGTAAAATTATATAGGAAATTGTATTCCACTTGTTACTTCTTAGTCTCAACTGGTTGCTATGAAATCTTCCAATCAGGATTTCGACTCCTCCATAGCACCGAAACTGCTTTTATTAAATGATAAAAGATTTGTCTTAAGACTGACTCCCGATTCAATACTCGTGTTACTGGATCTGCAGTGCAGTGCTGCATTTAACACTGTCAAAACTTTTGGACAGATATCAGGGCAACATAGTCTAGTGGTCTAGGTGTTGGACTCCCAGACGGATTTGTTGGTTCAAGCCCCAGAGTTTACCTACTTTTAAGCATCCTTGAGCAAGATGCCAAACCCCTACCTGCTCCATGTAATAGCAGCATGTAATTGTAAGTCGTTTTGGATAAAAGCATCTTCTAAATGCTGAATGACCTAATTGTAATCTTGGACTGGTCTGTTATCTGTCCCCAGAGTCAAAACAAAACATAGAGAAGCAGCATTTAGCTACTATGCAACAAATAGCTGGCATAAACTTCCAGAAGATTTTAGACTTGCTCCAACACTGACTACTTTTAAATCCAGACTAAAACCATTTTTCACCATTGCTTGCTACTAAACTGCAAACCTTGCACTTTTGAATTTTGCTATGCTGCAAAACATTTAGACTTTTATTCTTTAATTTAAATGCTTATTCTGTTACTCTTTTATTCTTTATTTGAAATTCATTATTTTTAAATCCTGTTTTATTGTATTTACATGTTTTTATATGAAATGAGCTAAATATGAATAGTGCCTTGTCTCGCCTTGCTCGAGTGTAGGTGGGACACTCCTCTTGGAGTCTGAATCCAAAACACAACAATGCTGATTGGTTAAAACCAATGCAAGTGCAAGCCCCTCCCACACCTTAGTGCTCCTCAGCACAAAGGGGGCAATTATTTGGGACTCTAGGAGCGGTGTAACTCAATCGAGGAGTGTCCCTTTAAAAGACGAATTTCAATCAATAATCTATTGTGGTTTCTGTTTTGGGAAGATATTTTGTTACAATGAAGGGAGTTTTCTTATAGCATCTAATAGTGGCTAACAGCCAAATCCAAAATAATCAAATTTTTATCCCTCACACTCCATCCTAACAACACTGCACAAACTGTCTCTTACAAAACCATCTTGCTTCCCTAACCCAAAATCAGTATTATTTTTCCACCACTGTCCCCAGGCCTGTACTTGCTTTTTAGCTCCATAATCCAGGGCATATTCTAAGATCCTTACCCTAGCAATGAGTTCTGTTGTTGGGCTTAGGTCCAACCCAACTCTTGGGAGGTCCAATGGCGCTTCAAGATCCCTTCGAGTAATATTTTTGGCTTGAAGGATTTTTATTTTAAATTGTACTGTCCCAGTGCTTGAGACAATTTGGGGTCATTGTGGAGCAGTTTATAGTGAGCAAAATTTTGTTTTGGAGAGCTGGTCCCTTGTGTGAATGAATGAGCATGAAACAATGTGGAGAGCAACTAAAAATACACAATCGCACATAATTGTGTTATTTTCTAATAACTTGATATATTTATTTGCCAAGAACTACTCATGTTGATTAATGGCTGGCCACTTAATGTGTAGAATCATGCCTTAAAGGTTAGCCAGTATCATTAATGCAACATGCAGAATGCAATGCAAATAATTAAAAGGGTGGTGTACATTTATTTTCCAGAGTGAGCTGAGCAGCGTTGCGATGGATCCACATAAGACAGCAAGCCTAATCTTATACAGTGTACACTTTTGTTTCATCCAATTGTGTTTTGGATTTACAGCCAAATACAATGGCGGTGCTTTAGCTAAAAGTAGATTGAATCAACCGTGGGATTTCATGGTGTTCAAAGGGAAAATGCTAATTGTGCTCATGGTTTTTAAAATACTGAATGAATAAAATACTGTAATAATACAAAATCTTACACAGTACCCATAAGTGCCATTCCTAAAATTAACCATGTTGCCCTTATCTACATGTCAATAAACACTCTTTCTTCTTTTATCATTCCTGTACTCTTAACGTTACAGTGCTATTGATTTGAAAGTAAACAGAGCACTCTCTCTCTCTCTAGCATTATCTTGTCAGCATGAGGTCATTGTCTGTTCCAAACTGAGTGATGTCATTTCCTTCGTAAACAGCCTTCCTCCCAGTGGTCCATATCAGCTGAGCTCATGTTTTATCTGTTCCAATGGCTCTTTACTGGTGCTGCTATGCTATCCATCCATATCCAAATTCCAATTTATTACAACTACATAACAATGTTTAGTTTTGTTAACGAACTGCATTTTTTTCCCCTGTAACTGATTCTTGGAAAGCCATCATTTAGTTCTCTGAGGGCTTTTGGCACAGACAATAACCTGGCAACAAATTGATAGAGATAAGTTATGTAAGTCTACATTATAAAATAATTGACTGGAGGCTTTAAGTGCTAATGTTGGACTTGAAGAGCTTAGTAATATCTCTGTTGTGCTCATCCTGTAGACTACCTCATTTGATGTGGCTCATTGGCATGCATTTTTGAAAATATATTAAGTGCTATCTGATAGAGTGCTACCCCTTTTAAGAGACTTGAAAAGGTTTAAATGGAGAGGTTGTGGTTTTTGGCTGTATGTTGGCTGATATAAATAGAGGTTGTGCTGTTGAGATGTCAAAGTATAACACTACCCAAGCAGGTGAATCACAGCTTAGCTACGACACAGACTCAATTATAAGAAGCAAAACTGACCAATCCCTATTGTCCAATTAAGGCGGAACTTTGCTTCATATTATAATATTGACATTGATAACAACAAGACTAGGTTGGGTATAGCATATACAATGTATAGGGACCTCAATCTCTGCATCAGAAGAAATGAAACGCTTGTCAAGGCTACCCTGACATAGACAAGTTACTATTTCAGAATATTACCTTATCCTGCATTGAGTATTGCCATATTAGAAAAACAACTCCTTGTTGAGTACCAGTGGAGCTTACACAATGACTACCACCTGTACTCACCTTCAGTTAAGGTAAGGTAAAGTAAACAACTGGGAACTCTGAGCAGTTTATATTGATTGGGTGCAGCTGCAGCTTCCCTCTAACAACAAGGTTGGGATGTTTTATTCAGCCAACAGAACCACAATCTAGATTAACTTTATTTAGGTTTTTGCTTCTTTTTTTTTGCTTTAGGGGGATAAAGAAATCACTTCTCCAGCCGTTCCTCGCTCCATGTCTCCCAGGGATGATGAGGTTGATATGGGTTCAGAGTTTACAACCACAACACACCCCAGATGTTTTAACAGTTAAAACTCCACCACATGTTATCAGTTCAGCCATTATGTGGGAAAAACCTTGCAGGAAGAATGATAGAATTCCCAGCGTTAGACTGCCACAGCTTAACGCACAAGGGTGTGACTGGGAACCAGGCAAATGTTGCAGAAAACGAAAACAATAAAAACCCAAAAGGAGCTTAACATGAGTTATCTCATGGCACACTTTTCTGATACCTGCTATCTGAATGTGCTAAAACACAGGGCTGGTTGTAGGGATGGCTGAAGTGTTGTTGTTACCTGAGACTAAAATGATATCAACTGATGAAAAAATTCAGAAGGTCTTAGAAGTCAAATACAGTACATGCTCAACTTTTGTAGTCTCACAGAACTGCTGACCAAACTGTTGACCTGGATTTGTTGACTTTTCGAAAACGTCTAACTAGAGGGATTTTTGTCCCGTAAGAAACTCCTAATGGGTCATCTGATGGTTGCTGGCATGTTTAAACCATTAAAGCACAATCAGATGGGTTATCAGCTCGACATCATGATGGAGACACCTCCCAGCAGAATGACATAGTTCCTGCTTCAAAACTAACAGAGAGGTGGACCTGGAAAAGGGTGGGGAATCATAAAGCAGAAAGCCAGTTATTCATTTTTGAAAACAATGGAAACTTTGATGGCCACAATGTTTAAAGCTGTGGTTTAGGTTTCTAAAGTTTGAGTTTTATCTTTCCATGTTTTTTTTAAACATAATGTCATGTAAGGGCCACCCAGAAAAGCACTTAAAACTCCTTTTAAGAAACACTGTCACAGAGTACCACTGACAATACAATACTGATATATCTACCTACAACAAGTGCAATTGATTGACCATCGTCACTTGGTTAAAGGTACTATATCACAAGTCATACTGTAAGGTTCTCTTTCAAAACCACTACAAGGGCGGTTTTGCCTGGTGTTTTTAAAGACAGTGTGGAAAAGCCAGTTTTGACTCAGTTGAGAGGCACTGCTTTTAGCTGAAGTCATACCACCATTCTTTTTTAATGCAAATCTGAAGCACATACTCAGACGATGCACATGCACATGTCCATGTTTGTACAGTATCGTGTGTATGGGGACCTTTTTTTGCTCAACCCTACCCTCTTGTTGCCATAATTACACACATCACACACAATTTAATCTAAAAAGGAATAGAAGATGACATCATCTCTATCGCCTCATCAAAGCTGAGAGCTTAAACATAACAACTGCCAGAATAGTTGCTTTGAGAATCTATGGAGCTGCCATTATGATGTTGGTTACTTTAATTTTAAAAGCCCTTCTGGATAGATTACATCATTCTCTTTCTCAATAACTCACTAGCCTGAAATTGACAGAGGAAGAGGGTCTGGAAAAGGTTAATATTTTTTTTAATGATGTGAAGCATTGTCCTCTTAGCTGTAACTGTCAGCTGTTCTGGTCCCGCAGGGAGGATGACATCATTCTCGTGGATGAGGAATATAATTGGCACCCATAATTCTGTAGCAGAAAACCTAACATAGTCTGGTACTGGAAAACATTTAAAAACAATGGAAACTGTTGGCCTTTCTGCAGGACTCATCAGCTGTTTGGCAGTCCCAGCAACAGATGGAGGGAACCGCAGAGTGCTTGCTTGCCAGAGAAACGCTCCATGTACTGTGGCTGCAAAGGTTCAAACCTGCCTCATGCATGGCTGTCATTCTTCCCCTTGTATATGCTTCAAGTATGTTTTTACAAACAATCTGAGGAGTGACTTCAGTCTCCCCTCAAATTCTATATCTCTCACATTGTAAGTGAGTGTACTGGAACGCTGCTAAAATGGGACAGAATCAGGAAAATAAGGGTTTATGGCAAATGTGCAAGTTAAGGGTGAAAGACAAAACCTGGCATAGTTCATCCAAAACACATGTATTTAAGAGTGTTAAGCCTTCTCCGCCTTTCAAATGTTTTCGATTTAAGTAAGTAAATCATTCATTTTTTAAAATTTTTTCTTGAGAGCATGGGTTCATCTCCCACAGATTCTTGTGGGAAGTAGTCATCTGTTTTGGTGGGGAATTTAACTAGAGACGAGAGCACTGTAGGCTGTGGGATTACAATCCAGTGGGTGCAAGCACATCTAGCCAAGGCGTGATGCTTCTTTTGGCTATGTGGCCTAAAACGACAGAAGGGATAGCAATGATGACGTACCTGTTAGGAGTTTATTTTTGCCAGAGGGGAAAAAGAAGGTTTCTGGTGTATTTGTACAAGCACTTGTTAAACACTGTGGCTAGAATAGTGTTGGTGTTCATGTCAGGTAGTCAGGTAGTCAGGTAATATGATTCCATCTTATTCAATTCTAGGGGTCTTTTGCATTCCATCATTGTGCTTTTGTGTTTGTCGGAGTGGGAGTACGTGTGTGGAATATCACTTCAAAAGTTACAGTACTGTATGTCACTTTTATTGATATGAGGTGGTTCTAATCAGAAAACATAGAAAGTGCCTGCCAGCTGAATCATAAGACATGATTTATTGTTTGAGCGTGTACGCGCACGTGTGTGTGGTTGCATGCATATGTGTGAGTGACAGAGGCAAAGCTCGTACAGTACATAAACAATGTCTTGTTTGCAGTTTTCCCCACATGTCATATGCCCACTAAAGATGCAAGTCCATATACAAGAGTGAGTAAACCAATTTTTTTTCGAACAAAACATCAAACACTGTTATTAAACGGGTAAACATGGAACATGCCATATGTTCTGATTCCATTATTTTGTCTGTTGACTGTGGAATTTGCAACGTCTGTTACAATGTCAAAGTTATTGTGGCTTAGTTACATAAGATACATGTCTAGATTTGATACTCCTAGCCTGGTAACACCAAGCAAGGACCGGGCAGGAGGTTTGCTTCCTGGCTGGTATGGTGGCCAACACTGGTACTGCAGCCAAATGCTTTTTGGACCAGAAAGCCTATTTTCCATTGATGGCCCCTAGCCAGTGCCAGATTACTGTTCCCTGGGGGCCCTTTGTCTTTGGGGGGCCCTTGGTACGCGAGGGGGCCGAGCTTTGTACTGGCATATTTCACCAGCGGGGCCCGCCACCATAAGAAGACATGGCTGGGTCCTATTCCTATAGGCAGCAAATGCCAAGCCCACCCGCTGGGTGAGCAACGAATGGCGGCTATTTTGACTTGCCTTACCCAGTTCTTTAACAGTAATACATACAGTATATGCGTATGTGGAAGACACAAGGCTCTAACACAAGATGTAAAGTTTGTCAGACTGAGTCTGACCTGTTTATTAACACTGATTGGTCAGGTAAGTAATAATTGTAAGTGCTCCACGTAATAGTTCCGGCTGTACTCTACCGACCTTAAGAATAGGGAGACAGGTGATTATTTAACCCCCCACACCTGTTCCCAATTCCCCAAGTCCCGTGAACCACACCTCCTGACACTCCTCCCTCATACAGACAGCGCTTAACCACACCCACACACCCCACAGTAAATAACCAGCCTTATTTTGCTAGCTCCGCCCCAATTATTTCCTTTATTTTTCCATATTGGTATAGGGACTCCATTCAAAACCATTCGTCAGCTAGTTACAGAACCACTGCCCAATCAGTATCCAGGTGGGTAGTTCAGTTGGTGCCAACAGCAATTTGTTTGGAAAATCGCCTCCGCGTCGGTCTTGTTCTGATTGGTTGATGGTGGTCCAATCACCTGCTAGTTATTTGATGGAGAGTGGAACAAATTGTGGATAGTCAATACCAACGACATTGAATAAAACCTTTTTATTGGGCTGGGCTGTTTCTCTATAGTGTCCTCATTATTGTAGACTCTCTATGCATCGCCTAGGCCAACGGATATGGTTCGTCTCCAGTGAGTCACAAACCACATGCCCTCCTCAATTGCAGATGGTTAAGAACTACTGCTGTAAACGATGATTGCATTTGCAGCCTGAATCACTTAAATCAGCTTATATTTAATTACAGGCTGGGATATAAAATGGTTTTGAATGTCCCACAAGGACGGGTCTGTTTTTTAACGTACACTCACTGATGGTGAGTCTGAAGTTGACTAACTCTATACTTGTACTTGTACCCGGTTCTTAGGCCCATGTCTGTGGCATTATTTGTGGTCATCTGGTGACTGACTCAGCCCTTTAAACTACTATACCATCACACAGCACACCGTCATAGTCACTAGAATTAAATGAGTCAGCCATAGACAAAAGGTAACTCCTACTATACTATAGATTGGACATCTACATTCAACTGCTGTGTTTTTATGTGTTTTTAAGTTTTGATGGCATTTATACATGTGTTTCCTCTGGGTGTGGCTAGTGAGTAGCAGTCTAGCTGTTAGATATATCTAAAGAAAAGCTCTCTGGGCCTTTTCTGCCTCAACCAATGGAATCAAAGCAACAATAATTGAAACCTCCCTATCTGTATTCCATGGCAGGTGCTAAACAGTACCGTGGCATACTATGGGTATATACTATTCTATGAGTATAAATGACTTAATCCTCTTAAGTGTGATGGAATGACTTCTTTGTGTCGTCATGGTAAATACACTGCACTCTGTACTGTCCATACACTGTCGCAGGAAATAACTAACTATCTGCCGTGAGGCTACGGTTAGGTCGAGAATAGAAAACTTAACAACAACAATGACGGTAGTGTTTGGGAATACATACCCTTCAGAGAGGGGAAAACGCATGGTTTGTGATGCTCTCATGGTGAGAGCATCTGTCTTGTGTTAAGGCAGGTTAAAGAACTCGTCTTAGGATTCTTAGGCTCTGTTGGACACTAGAGTGAATGAAGTGTGTCTGTGTGTGTGCGTGTGCGAAACTGCTAAAGACTCACTTAATCAAATTAACTTGGCAAATAAATCATGCTCGTGAAACATTAAAAAGGGCCAGTCATGCTGTTAGTCATTTAGCATTGAGCTTCTAGGTAGGCCTAGCATACAGTAGGAATGACTAAAGTAAAGTATCGGGATTTTGGTCTAGCGCTGAGTGATTGACAGCTGGTTTTTGGTCCGGTGACTTTAATCACGCCTGGATTTACACTGGAGCAGACGTAATGTATATGCGGTACAGATCTGGTGCTTGAATGACGCACAAACGCGCACACACGTGCACGCACTCACATGCACGCACATGCACGCACACAGAGAGCAATGTCTTCCTTCCTGTGGAGCGGCAGTGTTTCCCTGTTTAGCGCACTGTCATTAAAAACGCCGCCGCGCCACAACTTGATCAGCATTGTCACTCCAAACAGGCTGGGTTATTGCCCTAATTAAGACGTAATATGCCCCTATTAATTAACCGTGGGCCTCGTTAGACAGTTCATTAAGTCTTTTCATTCATTTATTCGTTCCTTAACTCATTTTTTTCCCCTCTCCTTTCTTCGCAGGGAATGAGGGCCCGGTGAGGTCTGGGAGATCACGACCCCCATTCTCTCCCAGACAGTAGGTTTAATTAACACAGGAGGAATCCTCACTGGCCCCAGACGCACACAGTGGGGAATATCGAGGGGAACTGCATGTCGCTTGGTAAGCTGATAACGTATAAGAATACAGACTATTCTATTTGTGGCTTAGCAAGCCAAGTGCACACTTACCTGTAGCTTGGACTTGCCATTCCTGTGTCTAAATCACTCTTTCATATAGTTTGCTGACATGATACAAATTAATGAATGGAAATTTAAGGAAAATGTGCTTTAGTGTTAAGTGTTTAGTTTGTGTTCCATATTGGTCACCATACCATCCAGCCTTTTTTAGAATTGAATAATGACAACACATTTATAAAACGGCAAAATCCTCATTCTTGGGGTGCTTTCCTTCACTATATTTAAATTATTAAGTGCCTAAAATGAATGTATCCTGATAAAAACCTTTCAGCTTCTTCAAAATGTTGACATTGATAGCTCTGCTGATGATGTTGGTCCAGTTAAATCCCTCTGTGTGTGTGTGTGTGTGTATGGGGGGGTGGGGGGGGTGGGGTGGGAATACAGAGATAAACCCGATAAAATATAACCCTGAGCAGACTGATCGAGGTATGGGCGTGTGTGTCTTCGCGTGTGTTAGTGGGTTTATGTTTGCTTCCTGTCGAGGTGACAGGTGTTCGTGGCAGAGCTGGGCAAAGATGAAGTGTGGTACCCAAATAAACCTTGTGTGTGTGTGTGTGTGTGTATGTATGTATGAGAGACTGACGAGCTGTCCTTCAGCTGTCTACTGTCCATATGATTGTGTGTGCGCGAGTGTGTGCGCTACAGAGCTTCAGGGTCTCCTTGGACGTTCAGTCATTAAGTGATTGAGTTTCCAGAATGTTCACCAGATGCTCAAACCCCAGGGTTCCTCTCTCTCTCTCTCTCTCTCTCTCTCTCTCTCTCTCTCTCTCTCTCTCTACACCCCCTTCTCCTCTCTCCCCTAGTCACTTTATCCATACCTCTCCTACTTTCTTCTCTATTTTTTATCCCTCCTGTCTTTCTCTCATTCTTTCTTTCTCTTTCTCTCTCCACATTATCTCTGGTTCTCTTTAATTTTCATAAAGCACTTCACACACACACACACACACACACACACACACACACACACACACACACTGTTGTTGTTAGTCTGAGGCAGTGCAGATAAACACGCCCACATATTTTTACACAGGAAATTCTGGTCAGTTGGAAAATTTTGTTAATCTATACAACTATATCAAAAACAGACCACGTGCACACACACACACACACACACACACACACACACACACACACACACACACACACACACACACACACACACAC
>JAOEHI010051210.1:39556-50108 GCA_025447815.1 Percopsis transmontana | reverse complement strand
GAAGTTTGGGGTCCTCTGCTGGAGCTGCTGCCCCCGCGACCCGATTCCGGATAAGCGGACGACGATGAGATGAGATGTGAGATGAGATGTTTTTACCAAAACCGATTAGGTATAATTTGATCTCAGTTTAAAATGGAACTGTTGGCAACAACGGACCTTTCCTGATGCAACTTTTCTCCAAATTGATTTTCCAATTCAACCGTTTATGCGTAATGAATCAAATAGCTTGTAATTCTAATTATTGTAGCTCTGATGTTAAGCCTGTAGGCTACTCAATGGATTGAACTACATTGCCTTTCAATGCCCAATGATTATGTTGGAGACTAGCATAAAAGCATCAACGTTAGTCTTTGAATTGTGCCTAATCACATTGTCTTTCTATGAAAATTATATTGTGGTCTGAAAACTCCTCCAAGGAGGATTGCTATATACCTGTAATCAAATGAAATAGAGTCATAAAGATCAGTATAAGATATGAAATGTTTGCTGGTAAAGTGCACCAGAAATTCCTTTTATTTTTTTTATAATTAAAAACAGCTTTTGTCATTTACAGTTTAAACACACAGTATAGGATCAAATATTTTTTATTATTTATAAGAAAATAACTGTGTACATACTTGGTGATGTGTCAAAAAATATAAAACATCAAGCACAATTGTATCCTGTCAGGGTTGAAGTTTGACTCATTTCACTCATACACTATGTTTACAGTAACACTCATAATTTACTATTATTTGGAAAATGTTAACATTTCATGTCAACATTCCACAATTATTCAGAAAATTGACATATTCCAATTTCCGAACAATAGTGGAACAGTAGTGTGCCTGTAAATGTAGTTTGTGCAAACTAAATGCATTCCTGGTCCACATTTAGGCCAATATGACCACAGTATATGTATGTATGTAAGTCAGTAGACTGCTAATATATAAGTGACCATCAGAGTGCATTGTAAAGAGGTCTGCAGCGAGGCTCCAACTTGTCTTCGAGGACGTAGTCTGGACCACAGACCCAAGGATCTCCTGTCTCCCACTGCCACTTACGCAAGCTCTGCCTCAGGCTCTGCAGAACAGTGCTGTATGTCTGGTCTGACGCAAGGTTCCTGCTTTCTTGTGGGTCTGCCCTGCAGTGGTATTTATATAGAAGCTTTAGAATTATACATTTAAAGCTAATCTATGTCACACAATCAATTTTAAACTACTGAACTCAATTTTCAGGAGGAGTAAATTAAACCCTAAGAAGTAGTTGTTTTAAATAAACAGTGGTAGGGCTGTCCCATTACAAATAAATGTTTTGCAGCAAAGAGAACAATATTAAATACATTATTTTTGTTTGCATTTTGGGCCAAAGGAGCAGAGAACTAATGTATTTTCCTTTCGTTTTTTCAACAACAAATTTTTTTTTTTTTACAAAAGAGCCAAATCAGAAGGGAAGAAGGGAAGGACACACAGAACACCAGAACCGTTCAGACTAGAAAGTCTTGATATTAAATATTCTTTTGCCAGGGAATGTTACAGACAGAACAAATGTGCAAAGAGTGCAAACGTTTCAGTCCATTTGGACTTCCGTCAGTGCAAAAGAGCAATGCATGATGGATCACCCTATATATGGGATACCATCCAGGTGCACACAATCAATGAATTAGAGCTTGATTTGACACCCATATAATAAAGCCAACTGCCAGAAAGTGATTTTCGTTCAAACACACAGTACAAGATCACTAGGTTGCTATAATTACATTTAACCAGCACATTGTCATTCTGGTCAATAACTAGATACATGGTAGCAATCACACTGAAGATGGGACATACTGGTGTATGCAGCAGAAAAAGGGCCTGTCTCACAAAAAACAGGTCATATCCAATTCTTCATTCTGGCTTCATTGCTACCATGTATCTGGTTACTAACCCGTTTTCAGAGGCAGCTGAACCCTTGTGAACCAAAGAGCCACATCAGACCTGGTGTCGTAGAGCTCCCAGCGCTCTCGGTAGTAGTACTGCTCCAGGGTTTTGAACCAGTGCGTGGGCTGGCCCAGCCGGGTGCGGTTGAGCAAGTCCTGGAAGGTGGGCGATACATAAAAGTCCTGGTCAATGGGAAACGGCATGCGGTAGTTCAGGTTGTGGAGCAGGCGGTACGCCCCCTGATGGATGGACCGGATCGGGTAGTACATGGTAACCTGCGAGTGAAAACAAATGTTTTTACAGATTACACTTTGACTCCCTGGGGGAAATTTAGGCATTACTGCAGCAAAGTATAGGATTGTTAATACATACACAAACACACACTTATAAACAGACAACACAAATATTTAGCAGCGTTTCCAACGTTAGCAATGACACAATTGTGATCCGATCTGTGTGTGGACTGAGTCCTGCGGACCTCATGGAGGGACTGGCTGGCGTAGACTGTGTACCAGCTGCTGGGCTCCGTCACCAGGGCGGGCAGTATGGAGCGACCAGTTAGATGCACGGGTACTGTAGGGTTACCAGGGAGCTTGTATGACGGATAGGGAAGAGAAAACCAGTCCAGAACGGTGGGCGTAATGTCTAGAGAGAGAAGAGAGTTCAAACGTTAAAAAGACAGGGAAGAGAGGTTGAGATAGGTTGTAGGCTACAATAGTATGTTGTTTGCCACTGCTTTTGACACATGACCGCCCAAAAGGTAGCGTTTCATGATGCATGATGCATTAAGATGACGCCGCCTTGTGGCCTGTTTAGTGCTCTGCTATATCAGCTGTCTAACCACTGCCTGGTTTATCAAAAGGAGGATCTTGGTGTAGTGAAATGATTAAAGTAGTAACTCAGACAGCGAGACGGGAAATGTTTTGCAAACATTTAAGGAAGGCATTTGGAGTATGATGCTTGGTAACTAAGTTAGCCCTGATGAGTGCTGAGGTCACTGTTCTAACTGAACTGTAACGTAAGTGTTTACTGATGACTGGGGTATGACCTATTAAGCTATTGACAAATGTACTTATTGTAAACCGAAGTGTCTGCTAAATTCTGAAAATGGAAAATTCAGTTTTTCCTTACACTCTCCATGTCAAGTTTATTTATATTGCTCCATTACAGTCTCAAAGGGCTAAAAGATAATCTACATAGATCGAAATATTCCAAAGCAAAATTTGGATTTGGAGTTTGGATAGCGCTTAGAGGCACAGGCGAAATGACAAGGTTCTACTTAATGTAAATGGATATCTAAATGGAAATATCTTACCCAGTAGGCTAACATATGCCTGGCTGGTGTCTCCCCAGCGCCCCCTGTGCTCCGGAGAGGACACCAGCATTGGCTCTCCTGTGCCGGATTGGTACAGATTGGTTCTGCCGTTGGGGAAGGGGATGCCATTATCTGAGCTGTAGATGACCATCGTGTCGTTCTCATAGCCAGCCTCTCTCAGCTCCTGGAGAACCAAACCGATGCCTACGAGACCACACTTAGACCCATGACTCTCAGAAAGAAATGCTTCATAGCAAATGTAGTCACATGCAAATGGTAAAAACTTAAAAAGTATCTCTGCCCACTCTAGAAGTTGAGTGGGCATTTTTCTTAATTTCTGGTGTGTGCGCGAGGGTTTGAGATTGTACGTGTACAATTTACATACCCTGGTCCAACCTGCTCACAGCGGTATACTGGGCAGCCAGGTCAGATCGTGCTGCCGGTGTGTCTGGTACAAACGGAGGGACCTGAAGAACACAAGAACAGAACAGGACATACCTGAATTTGTCTAATGGATGAACAACATCACAGCACTCATCAGGGGGACAAAGTATTTATGGCTACTTCTGAGCCACTTTTGGGTTTTGGTTACTTTGGTGACACCTACAGTAAACTAGTGGTAACTGAAACCAAAAAGTGTACGGACAGCATGTACCTGTACTTTGATTTATGCCATTAATGCCATTCAAAATGTAAGCTTTCTATTTTCGTTACTGACCTTAACTTGTTCTGGTGAGTAGTATTGTGGTGTCCAGTCGGGAATGCGCCCCATTCCCGTTTCCCCATTCCCAAATTTCTCACAGAAGGCTCCGTACTGTGGCTGGGAGTGGCCACACCGGTGGGTGTCGTGGAACGCCACATAGAGGAAAAACGGCCTCACTTCCTCACATCTTATTTTACCGCACCCGTCCTCGCCTTTCCTTTGCTTCTCTGCCTCTTCTTTATGGCTCTGGAAAAACTTGCGGACCAGGAGTTTGATGCGAGTGATGTTTCGGCCCACCTGCAGCACAGAATTATTCTCTTCTGTGTAGGCAAAGTCAAACGGATAAACAGATCCTGGACCAACATGCTTTTTCCCAATTATACCTGTATATGAGAGAGAGAGAGAGAGAGAGAGAGAGAGAGAGAGATTTAAAGTGTACACATGCTACAGAAGTTAGTATTGACGTATTATTTTTCTTGGTGGTTTACCTGTATGTATATTGGCTTGGCTTAGTAGCAGAGGCAGGCTTTGTACTCCATCAAAAGAATTGAAATGATGGACTCCTTGGTGTAATCCATACATGCCATTTTGATGCTGTAAAAACATAACAATAACATTGCTGGAGCTGGACTGGGACTCTGCAGCATATGCGTGCGTGTTAATGTGTCTTACCTGTGGCAAGCCAGTGAGGATGGAGGAGCGGCTTGGGGAGCAGCTACTGACAGAGGTGAAAGCGTTTTTGAAAAGTAAGCTGCGCTGTGCCAGCGAGCGGAGGTGGGGTGTTTGAACCACAGAGTTGTTGTAAACCTCAGTCTCAAAACCAGCATCATCCGCTGAAGGAACGTGTAATTTGGGTTACCAGGGGTTAATAGTAGCCTATGTTATGATGAGTTAAGGCCCTCATATGAGCGGGTCAAAGGTGTGGACACGTTTGACCATAACGCATGTAGTGTATGCTTAATCATGAGAAAACAGCTTTGCCGAAGACTTACCAATGATTAAAAGGACATTTCTTGATTTCTTTGACTCCCCGATGCAACATTTTGTCAAAATAAAACCCAGCAAAACTGCCCGCAGCATGTTATCAAGATTGTTTAACAAAAATAAACAATGCAAATTGCCAGCATATGTTGTACGGTTCCATTAAGGATAAAGTGTAAAATTTACACGTAAAATTAAACCAGACTTTACCACCACGCGTCTTCCGGAAATAACCTGTCTAGCCACGCCTAGTTGGATCATATGACATTGGTCACATGAAGAATTTGGTGTGGCGTAGATGTGGTAAAAGAATTGTCGATCAGCATTGCAGGATGACACATTTTTGAGGAAGTCTATTTACCAAATGCAACTGCAGTGCCGTGATTGTAAGGGATCCAAAAAGTCACAAGATAAATTAATAATGTAAAAGAAGAGATCGCATTAGGTAAGTTTCCATATGATTGTCGTACTTTCTATTAAACCCTATATCATTTTGATTTACACATTTACTATTACTTTACAGCTTACTGTATTTCTTACTCATTTCTGTTATTTGCGCTTTTTATGTTTTTACCCTTCATGTCTTTATATTTGATTACACCGAGTAATTAATACACCAAAATAAAAGAAAAAGTGATTTTAAAGAGACTGCCGTTAAAGAATATTCAAATAAATTAACTAATACATTAACACTTGGATAAACAACTATGTGTTTGTTTTATAGTAGGCTACATGTGTTATAACAAAAAAAATATGTGCATATTTCTATGCCTGCAGCTTCCAATTAATCTCTTTCTTTTGGGGTTTTGTTAGTATCCTTTAGTGACTAACTAACTGGTAAGTTGTAGTGCCATGGACCAGCCTCTGGTGCATGGGGCCTCGGCCAGGCTTCAGACCTGCTGGTCCTACAGCACACTGAAGGCTTGGCTACCCATCCTCTCCTGGCTGCCCAGCTACAACCTTAGATGCTTTCAGATGGACCTGATTGCAGGCTTCACCGTGGGTCTGACCACCGTCCCTCAGGCCCTAGCTTATGCTGAGGTAGCAGGCCTTCCTGTGCAGGTGAGCTGGTTTGCATTATCTGGTTGACTCATTTGTTTAGTCGTAAGATATGCTGTCAAAGATATAATGTCATGAAGTGCAAAGTTTACCATATGCAAGTTCCTCAATGCTGCATTGTGTTCTTTCATTAACTGAATGTACAATGGCATTCAAATAAAAAAGGTTAGGTGTTCTATATGAAGGTATAGATGCTGTACTGAATTGTGTTAATTTTTACAGTTCCATTTTGCACTCTTCCATAATGCCTAATTACCTTTGTGTCATTCAATTTGTTTACATATTTATAGATTTAGGTCATATTGTTCACGCTGGCTCCACCCTGGCTCCATTTTATTGGTCCTGTTCCCAAAAACATTAAATTACAATTTTATTTTGACCTAAATGTTGGTAACTGTGCGCCACATGTAATTTTGCTGCATTTTTTGCACCCTAATATTAGATTAAAGAACAAACAATGCAAATCGAAAGGCTCAAGAGAGGGCCCTACATCCTGGATCAAGGGTCTGTGTGCTTATGAGAATGCATGTAGGTGTTTTTGTGTAGTCACAGAGAGCTAGGAGAGGAAAGCGAGGAAGTGGCAAATTTTGGCTAGTGCTTGACTTACAGATCTTGCATGTTGTAGTTTGAAGAAAAAGTTAGAGATTGTTGCTGTTGTTAAGCTGATACACACTTCTTTCCTCAGTATGGCTTGTACTCTGCCTTCATGGGCGGGTTCATCTACGCTTTCCTGGGAACCTCTAAGGACGTGACCTTGGGTCCTACGGCCATCATGTCTCTCCTGTGTTCCACTCTGGTAGCGGGACAACCCCATCGGGCTGTTATTTTTAGTCTCCTCTGTGGAGCCATCCAAGCTGCTATGGCTTTACTCAGACTGGGTAAGAGACCAGATTCAGTCATCATTATACCATAAAACCATACACGCTGCTTTGCTGCTGAAGTTAAAGACAAGCTAGACGATGGCCACTTACTGCTACCATGTCATCTATAACTGCTTCTGACTAACCAAATAAGATAATAAGTTTGGATAAGCCATATAGATACTGTATTGTTCTTTTGTTTTAACATGTGTTGCAGGGTTCCTGCTGGATTTCATCTCTTTTCCTGTAATAAAAGGCTTCACCTGTGCTGCTGCTATAACCATTGGCTTTGGCCAGGTTAAGGTGCGAGTTAAAACACTCACACAGAATTGGTAAAGCCAACAGCAAATGGTAACTTCTGTTTCACAGATGATGGTGTTTGTGTTATAGAATATACTGGGGCTCAAAAGTATTCCTCAGGAGTTCTTTCCACAAGTTTACTACACATTCCAGAAGATTCCAGAGGCCAGGCTTGGTGATGTGATCCTGGGGTTTCTGTGTCTTGCTCTACTCATCATGTTGATGGTGATGAAGAAGAGCTTGGGCCACCAGTCTGAAGATGCTCCCACGTCAACGAGAGTTGCCGCGGGACTTGTGTTGGGCGTTGCTACAAGTCAGTGTGTGAAGCTCAAAGGAAGGAGATTCAGTGACATTTAAACTATCCAACTGTCGTGTGACGAATACACACGACAGTTGAACACTTTCAGAATTGCTTACTAATGTGGCTGGAACGTTAGGACAACTTCATAGAATTTACTTTGAAGGGGACAGCACATTTAATAGCACTGTATGTTCATTATTCTTTTAAATAAATGCTAAGTCTACAGTCAAGTGTGCCCGTGTTAGCTGCATACTTCTTACCAGTCTGTTTTGCTGCCTGCTCTCTTGCCCAGTGCGCAACGCCCTGGTGGTTGTGGCTGCGTCTTGCGTAGCTTTCTCCTGGGATGCTTTTGGATATCACGTCTTCACTATCACTGGGAAGACCGCTAACGGACTTCCACCATTCAGACCCCCACCCACCTCTGACACCACCGCTAACGGCACTGTCATATCCTTTAGAGAGATAGTAGAGGTAAGCTAATAATATGAGATCAAACCAGTCAGTGGTAACAGTAGGTTAGCGTGATTGTTATTGCCGTAGCATCAAACAGATTAAATAACATGACGCAAATATTTAATGATAATGAATAATTGACTAGATCTTTTATTTCAGATCTATTTTGGTAACAATAGGTTTCTGCTGTTATGACTATTATTTATTTTCCAAGTTTCAAAGTGTATTAAAGTAACGAAAATAGAAAGCTTACATTTTTAATGGCATGATCAGAGCAGCAGCAATAAAGGTAATGAAATGCTTGGTGATACTGCACACTTGACTCTGCTGACTCAAGACAATCAACAATAAATATACATGGTGTAGTGAAGTACGAGTACAATAGAAGTAAAAATTGCTAAAATAGTGAAAAGATTAAAATGGAATATATATTTAAACCATTTTAACCAACCATATATTGTAACTTCTTGTATGTTTTGGCTAATAGTCTCATTACTAGCTTTTACATTTCAAATGAATCACCTGTCTCTCTCTGTTCTGGCAGGATTTTGGAGGAGGTCTTGCTGTAATTCCTTTAATGGGCCTTTTGGAGAGTATTGCCATCGCTAAAGCTTTTGGTCAGTATTATTATTATCATTATTATTATTATTATTATTAACATCCATATCAGATCGGTTGACAGACAGATCTACTTGTCTCTTGTCAGCCAGTCAGAATGACTATAGGATCGATGCCAATCAGGAGTTGTTTGCCATTGGTTTGACAAACATCATGGGTTCTTTTGTCTCAGCCTATCCTGTTACTGGCAGCTTTGGAAGGTAAGATAAGATAAGAGACACGTCAGCTGTAAAGCTAATACAGATATACAAATGGAGAGACTTTAGAGCTACAAAATATAAGAAACAAATGTAAGAATTAATGTACAAAAATGTAAGAATTAACTATGGATACTTGATTATTAACACATTGGCCCAGTATGGAATATAAATTGAGTACTCCTAAATGTAACTGTAGTACTACTACATAAACTGCTACTAAATTATATATTAGTAGATTCCTGCATGTGTGTGTAAACAGATCGAGACGCAGGAAGAGAGACTTTAGGTGTGCATAATAACACAACTCTAATATTTGAGATGTGCTACTTTTCATATGCAGGACAGCAGTGAATTCCCAGACAGGAGTGTGTACCCCAGCAGGAGGAATTGTCACAAGTAAGTCCAATTCATCTGCCTCAGGGACTGTTGGTCATGTGAGCTCTCTGACTCCACCTAGTGGGCTGATGTTGCAATGTTGCTATGTTGCTATCCTCTCTTTTGTTAGAACAGCTTTCTGATATTCTAATTTCAGTTTTCTCCCACTGTCTCTGTTGTCTTTGCAGCCATGCACTGGTTTGTGTTTGTGCTTTCCTCAATGTTTTTAACTGGAAATGGTTTCATTAGAGAGTGAGAGTCTCTCTCGCTCTCAAATGGCAATTCAATTTTGTATATGTCAAATGTTTATGTCAAGTGTATGTTTGTGTTGTCTCTCATCAGGTGTCATAGTGTTGCTTTCCCTGGCATTCCTTATGCCTGCATTCTACTACATCCCTAAAGCTTCTCTAGCAGCTGTTATCATGTGTGCTGTAGCTCCCATGGTTGATTACCTGCTGGTGGCTAAGATGTGGCGGATACACAGTAAGTAGTAGTAGTAGTAGTGGCTAACCATTAATTCTGCTCAGGTATTATGCATGTTTTGTGATATGACATTTGACGTGTCCTCTTTAGAGCTGGACCTCCTGCCTTTCTCTGTGACGTTCCTGTTGAGCTTCTGGGCGGTGCAGTACGGTATTATAGGAGGGGTAGCTATATCTGGTATCATGCTGCTCTACAACACAGCCAGGCCCAAGATAATGGTAATGGTCTTGTGTGTTTTGAACTGTACAACTGTGCTGTGCTGTAGAAGGCTATGTGGACAGGAAGTAAAAATGACACCAAGTTAAACAACTTATTTAAACAACTTTACACTATCATTGTTTACCGTACATTGTTCTTGGCACTGCAACTGTGTGTGTGTGTGTGTGTGTGTGTGTGTGTGTGTGTCCGCGCGTGTGTGTGCACTTGTGCACTAAACAATTTATAATGTCTCCCTATTGTGTACAGGTGTCTGATCATGATGTTTTAGTGATGATGCCAGCCAGTGGACTCAGTTTCCCCTCCACAGTGTACCTGAGCCATGTCATACACACTCAGGCTCTGCAGGGTAAGGGGGAATTGAATTCTTACTCTTTTCTTGGCCACCCTTTAATACTGTATTAGTTTGTTCAAAATAGTATGCAATGCATACTATATGGTACTGTACATACTTACCAATGTGAACTTGGCTAGGAGGGAATGTGGGTTTGACAAAATTGTTGGCAGGCAGCCAGACCAGTGGCGAGTTGATATTCAGTGTAACTCTAAAAGGGCTAAATCAGTTGAGAAGCACGGCTCTAGAACACAACAATGAACGATCCTAAGGCTAAATCAGTTGAGAAGCACGGCTCTAGAACACAACAATGAACGATCCTAAGGCTAAATCAGTTGAGAAGCACGGCTCTAGAACACAACAATGAACGGTCCTCAGGCTAAATCAGTTGAGAAGCACGGCTCTAGAACACAACAATGAACGGTCCTAAGGCTAAATCAGTTGAGAAGCATG